>MJUU01058139.1:20378-31598 GCA_002080025.1 Modiolus philippinarum
TTTTTTTTTATCAATAAGTGATCAAAAGGGTTGATTTTTTCCGTAGTTTGTTTCCAGCTAATAACTGTGTCAAGCTTCTTTTTGTATCCATCTAATTATTGTGTCAAGCTCTTTACTGTGTCCACATTCACTTTGAACTAATTTTGTTGAAATTTCAGTGATCGACATACTGCGGTCGTATCATGCTGCGCTCGGTGTAGCCCTTTATTACTGTAAGGAATTGAAAGAGATATGGTTGCTAGGTAGAATTCCAAAAAATAATGAGTCTTTGAGAGTTTCAGGAAATTTACCAAACTTAGAATAAAAAATTTTTGCAATCTGAATATGAAAAATGATCACAGATACTATAAGGCAACAAAAAAGATATGGTTGCTAGGTAAAATTCAAAAAAGAAATCGGTCTTTGAGAGTTTCAGAAAATTTACCAAAATTAGAATCAGTCTTTTGCACTCTGATTATTGAAAATGATCTTCACTACTGTAAGGAATTGAAAAAGATATGGTTGTTAGGTAGAATTCCAAAAAATAATGGGTCTTTGAGAGTTTCAGGAACTTTACCAAAATTAGAATCAAGGTTTTTTACAATCTGACCATTGAAAATTATCATTAAAACTATAAGGCATCAAAAGAAATATGGTTGCTAGGTAAAATTCCAAAAAATGATGGGTCTTTGAGAGTTTCAGGAAATTTACCAAAATTAGAATAATATTTTTGAAATCCTAGTGTTCATACTAGCTGATGACATTAAAAAGTTGCTTAATTATAAAACTTCATGTTGAAATTTCAAAAATTATTAGTCTTTGACATTTTCAGGAAATTTACCAAATTTGGCACCGGGGTCTAAATTCCAAAAGCTTACAACTTATTCAAAGAGCAATTCCAATAATTCCTCATGAAAATATAAACCACAAAGTCATAATTATACATAGAGTTCCAGTCGTTCTGATGAGTACTAATTGTTTAACATTTTTTGGCCACTTAAGGGCATGCCCCCATGGGGTCATACCAAAAGTCCACTATCATCAGTAAATGAGATGCATATAATCGAACTAGCATACAAAGTTTCAGCTTCCAAACATGAATACTTCAGAAGATTTCGCTTATTACTGGATATCTCGAAATACATTTTCGCTCATTTTTCCGCCCTGAAGGCAAATTTCAAAATTCTTGAAACCAGTTGCACAGACAACTTTTATAGTGTTACTTATACCCTTATTACAATGTTTCTGTGATTTAAGGTGTAAGAGGAGTTACAGTGGAATCGATTTTTTTGTTTTTTGGACCCCTTAGAGGCCATGCCCTGAGGGGTCATACCAAAGTGCCGAAACCCTCTGTGAAGTTGCTACATAATATGTGAGTTGATTCCAGAGTTTCAACTTTCTAGCCATGGCCTTGGGAATTTCTTCAATTATTGGATATCGCGAAAATTCGTTTTTGCCCATAATTTGCCCCTAGGGCACATGACCTAAATTCGGAATCCACAGTGCCCTACTTCTGATCATACTCTAGTATGGTGCCGAGATTCAAATTTGTATCTCTTATAGTTCCAGAGCTATCGGGGAGCATTATAAACGCACGTACGTATGTACGTACGTACATACGGACAGACTGCATTACATAATCCCCCCGCTTTCGCTAAGCGGGGGGATAAAAACAAAAACGTTTGGTACATTGCTGGAAAAGCAAACAATTTGATTACCTTTAAGATACATTTTACCTTGTTTGAAAGCAAATAAACTGTGTACATTGTAGGAAAATAAATACAATGTGCACATTATAGGAAAACAAAAACAGTGTGTACATTGTAGCAAAACAAATACAATGTGTACATTGTAGGAAACAAGATACATTGTGTACATGATAGGAAAACAAATACAATGTGTACATTGTAGGAAACAAATACATTGTGTACATTGTAGGAAAACAAATACAGTGTGTACATCGTAGGAAACAAATACATTGTGCACATTGTAGGAAACAAATACATTGTGTACATTGTAGGAAACAAATACATTTTGTTCATTGTAGCAAATCAAAAACAATGTGTACATTGTAGCAAAACAAATACATTGTGTACATTATAGCAAAACAAATACATTGTGTACATTATAGCAAAACAAATAACAATTGGAGGAAAACAAATGCATTGTGTACTTTGTAGGAAACAAATAAAATTTGTACATTGGAGGAAAACAAATACAATTTGTACATTGGAGGAAAACAAATACAATGTGTACATTGTAGGAAAACAAATACATTGTCATATCCAAAAAGAATGGACATCACGTGACTTGTGTGATGTAACTTCTGGTAACATCAAGCCAGTAAAGGCCACATAGAACAATAACGACACGATGAACAAAATGTCAAATAACTTATTATTGAAATATTTTTACAAATGTTTGCAGATCACATGATGTTCTATAATATTTTTTGGAATTATATATCACATTGGTGACAGTTTAAATTAAGTATAAATTACGTCCCTAAGTATCTGAAAATGTTGATGTTTTGGCATGATATCGCTAGTAGATTTTAACTAAAATACCGAAAGCCCTTGTCTCTTAGAACGGTTTTACCTCAATAATGCCATATGTTTAAAGCATTTTGCAGATATCTGCATATTCCTGAGATGTTCTTCTTAATAGAATCGTACTTGTTTTCAGTTTAATTTTAGATTTAGTCTCGTCCAATTTCATTCAAGGTTTGCCTTTTCTGTCCAGTTTTTCAAATTTAACATCGCGTAACCCGAACCGGAAGTATCTATATTGTGTTTTTAGCTCACCTGGCCTAAAAGGCCATGTGAGCTTTTGCCATCACTTTGCGTCTGTCGTCCGTCATCCATCGTCCGTCCGTCCGTCGTCCGTCAACAATTTCAAAAATCTTCTCCTCTAAAAATGCTGAGCCAATTGTAACCAAACTTGGCCTAAAGCATCACCAGGGTATGCAGTTTAAAAATTTGTGTTCGATTAGTCCGAAGACCAAACAACATGGCTGCTGTTACTAAAAATAGAACATAGGGGTAAATTGCTGTTTTTTGCAAATAACTCAAAAACCGTTACAGATATCAAAAATCTGACTGAGTAAAAGTGATCAGCATAGCAAGATCTACATGCCCTGAAATTTCGAAGAAAGTCCGAAAACCCATCTTGGAGTTATTGCCCTTTTTCTGTAAAATTTGCAAAATTTTAACTTTATTAATTTTTTATCAGAAAAACTATAAGAGATAGAAGTCAACTTTTAATGCGAAAATGTTCAGCATGTCAAGATCTACCCAACCTGAAATTTTGAAGATAATCCAAAAACCCTTGTAGGAGTTATTGCCCTTTTTTCACGGAATTTACAAAATTTTCATATATTTCATCTTTTATTTCCAAAACTATAGAAGATGAAGGTTAAGTGTAAATTGATGAAATGTTTGCAATGCTGTGGCGACTTCAAAACTGATGGTGAAAATTATTGGTTGACAGCCATTTTCAAAATGGCCGCCCAAAAAAGGCGAGAAAATTTAACATTGTCCTATTTCAATGAAATTTGGTTTCCAAAAAGGTATTGATGTAGCAACTTCAAAACTGCTGTTAAAAATTGTTCGTTGACCGCCATTTTCAAAATGGCTGCCAAAAAGGCAGGAAAATTCAACATTGTTTTGATTTCAATGAAATTTCCAAGTGGATATTGATGTCGCTACTGGAAAACCGGTGTTGAAAATTGTTTGTTGACTGACATTTTCATAATGGCCGCCAAAAAAGGTGGGAAAATTCAACATTGTCCGATTTCAATGATATTTGGTTTCCAAATAGGTCTTGATGTTGCAACTTCAAAACTGATGTTAAAAATTGTTTGTTGACCGCCATATTTAAAATGGCTACCAAAAAGGCGGGAAAATTCAACATTGTCCAATTTCAAAGAAATTTGATTTCCAAATAGATATTGATGTTGCGACTTCAAAACCGATGTTGAAAATTGTTTGTTGACTGCCATTTACAAAATGATGTCTCGACTTCAAAACTGGTGTCGAAAGTGGTCTTTAGCAAGAACGTTTTTTATAAAAAAATCCCAACAAAGAAATATAATAAAACATGATCAGACTTTAAAAACAGTTCAAGATATTGGAGGTGTTCGACCTACGAAAGTTTGAGAAACTGAAGATCAACTGTATAACTTATATTGTTACCCTGATTGTGGCAACTGAAAACCAGGTGAGCGATACAGGCTCCTGGGAGCCTCTGGTTAAAAATTAAAGTACAATGCACATTGCATCAATTTATTTAAAATTGGAATAATGACAAACAGCCTCTCTTCTGGAAGACGATGGCCATTTAGCTGTGAATTTTTTTCCTTTGTTGGACCATTTTCAAATAAGCCCAAATATCGTCGAAAATTGTGTAAGGTGGTCTATGATAAATGTGCTTCCTATTAAATAAAAATATATATGCCACACTTGTATGATTTCTGACATATTAGCAGTCGATTTGTATCCGTTTAGGTCATTTTACAGTATTTTGATGATAGCATTACCCGAAGGACATACTGAGAACCCAACCATTTTTTTTTATGCGATTGTAAACAATTTCCCTTGGAAATGGCAATTAGCTTAGTTTGGTTTTGAAGGTGACATGCAACGAATTTTAACAAAAACCTAAAAAAACTTTCAAAATTTGCCAAAATTGCATTCAGTGACATAACAGTATCTAAAGGTATGAAAATGAATTTGAATTTTTCTTATAGTGGATTTGACAGATGACATGTTTATACAATTTTGGAGAAGATATTATGAATTTGCAAAATTGCTATGCTGACTGGAAATAAATTCACCGGAAAGTGGCCATACCTCTTTACACGTCTTTTCCAACTTTTTTGTTAAAATTCAAGCGTCAAAGAAAATCACGACTGTATAGTGAATCTTTAACCCAACCTATTTCCATTTTCCATACACTGGGTTTGTGTTAGATGAGAGGGGTTCTTATTCCGATTTGCTCTCTATAGATTTAGCAAATTCCGAATTTCCGGACATGTTTTGTGACCACATCCTGCATGGTAAAAAATTACATATTTTACAAATGTTCAAAATGAGGTATTTTGTTTGTAAATGAAATCCTTTTATTGTTTGTCCATTTGATCAAGTATAACGAAGTTAGTGTTTTAACATATGCAAGAAGCAAATTTTTGCGAATCCTGTTTAACTCGGAATGACAATCCTGATTATCGTTGCTAAAAGCATGCCGTAACGCTATATAGCATTTGCATCCCAAAGGAGTAGAGCCACAAAGGACCAAAAATGGCCCAGTATTTTGACCAAAATTGAATTGTCACATATTAATGTTAACAGGTCACCATTTCCATCCATATGTATCGAATGTTTCGTATGTGCTACGTACTCGCATTTTGATGACGTCATAATGGGCTATGACGTTTGCCGTTTACGCAAGTATGGGGATTTTGAGAAAAATCGGTATATTTCCAACATATTTTCTAAAATTTCAGTTTGGCCACACCCTTCGACCAAAATATTTTTATTTTCAATGAATGGAATAACAATAATAAAAGTAAATTCCAATGAGTATATTTTGGTCAAAGGCTGCGGCCACTTCGAAAATTTATCTTTTTGCAACTTCCATGAACGCGGGAACACAAGAAAGCAGATTTTTCTGAACATTGTAGTAGTCGTTTAACCGAAAACTCCAGACCGATAGCATCTAAAAAGATATGCCATACGAAGTGTCAAATGATTACATGAAATATGTCTAAAATGCGTTTTTTTTTAAAGAAATCTATCTGCGTTTTTATGTATACTCCTGCTCTAAGGAAGGAGTGTAATGAATTACACTTGTCTCCTGTTTTCATTTTTCCTGTTTACCAACTTAGTGCATTTTTCTTATAGTGTATATGGTAATATGGAACCATTTTTTTCACGCTTTTCTATCAATTATATATCACAGCTACTTCATTTTTAGTGTGGCTATATTAAAACTACATGTATACACTTGTATACAGAGTATAATTTCGAGTGACTGTGTGTTTAACCAATTAAATTTGGTTATGCGATATCGGAACGCATCGAGCTTATGTATGCAGAAATTCCGAGACTGAATAAATAAAATATAGATTACATATTCAAAGGCAAACAGAATCTAACATTTACATAATATGAGGTCTATTACGGGCGAAAGAATGCACAACTTGCATAAGTTCCAGTGAATATTAATTGTCAGTTGCCGGTTCAGAGTAGAATTGGAATATATGGAATATGGAATGTCTGAAAAAAAATCTGTATCGTTCTAGGCGTTTGCACTAACCAATGCAGGATAGACTGAAACAACACAACTGACTAAAAACCACAATGATATACTGCCAAAAATTGTTAATTTCGAAGTAAATGAAATGCCGTATAAAATATGCTTTTGGCAGTTTTAATTTTTCACACAGCTAATTGAGCCGAAACCGCGAGGATTTTCCGACTACTAATTTAAGTATATTTTGTCTCTTATTTTTGTCTCAAGTTTATTGTCATTCTGTTAATCATCGTCCAAGTTCTTCAGGGTTTTATACTTATTTTCATTCTCATCAGTTTTCGGAAAAGTAAGGGAATATCGGATGGTTTGGTATAAATTCAATCTCTGATTTTAAGCCGTATTTCAGATTGATGTAATATGACAAAATGTTTAGAATAATGTATCATTTGTTTATCGATTTCAAATGAATTCGTTGTCGTATAGTTATAATTTTTAAGATGTTTTTGTTATAAATCTATGCGTTCACTAGTGTCAGACATAGAATCAATTGATAAGACCTTGTTCAGATTAAGCAACTTTAGTTCTAAAACTAAGATACCCAAACCAAACAAATGTAGGTGCACTGCATTACTATTACAGGATTGGAGACTACAAAATACATTTAGAAGACCTAAATATTTATTTAAGCATACCTTTAGCTAAAAACCAGCTCCTACGAAAACCGTTTTTCTAAGTAACAAAAAAAAATATACATAACTTTACGAATTAAAGCCAGATTTTCACAATTTTCATGCAAAATTTTTATGGTTTCCATGAACAAATGTTAACAACAAAATACCAAAGTTACTGTAAAGGTAGCCAAAACGTAGAGGTAAAACTGAATGTATAATATTTGATGACAATTGTAAATGTTTCCCAATAATAATGGAAACTGATAATTACGATATATATATAGCAACAGTTAATTTTGAAGTTCATTGTACTGCGACAATTGGTAAATCCCGTACTCAAATATTTTTTTCTGTTCTTTGAAACGAATTTGGCTTCTTATTTCGATTTATTTGGTAATGAGTACTTCTTTTATTACAACTTTTGGATTATGGCTTTCCATATTATTCGATTTTAATGCTGCTGATGAGAGGTTACTCCTTGAAACACGTGTACAGCATAACGAAATTTACTGTTTTATATGCAACTTCGGTATTTTTATACTTTGGCTAATAATGTAATTTNTGTCATTCCAAACGAAGAGAGTAACTTCCGTAGCACATACTAATGCAATGTATAAACTTTGACACTACCAATAAAAATTTTTCAAAAACTAAATTTTATCCCAAGTTTAGTTTAATAATAGTTTATTGCATAGAAATACAATAGGATTTGACATCAGTTATACCAATTGAAATATACCCTTCTTTAATCACAGAAATTTATGACAGCATAGTAGATATATACGTACAAAATGCAACTTTTAACATTGGAATATCTGAAAGGAGTATACGTTTATGAAAACTAGAAAAAGGTGATCTGCTAATCACAAAAGATACCTCCGCCCATAGGCAATCCTAGTATTTGCAAGAATTTTCTCACAGCAAAGTGAAGTTATCACCCGGAAACGATTGTCTTAATCAAGGGCAATAACTATGGAACGCAAAATCTGATCACGGTCAAAATCAAATTTGACCTGTATTTTATGAATATAAACATTATCCCAAAATATTAAATTTTCCTTCAAAGCAAACTCAAATTATCATCCGGAAACGAAAGTGTTACGGACGGACGAACGAACGAACGAAGAGACGGATGGACGGACAAAAGGATCCTATATACCCCCACCTTTTTAGGCAGAGGTGTAAAAAAGGTATAGATGGATATAAAAGCTAGCATACATCACATGAAAAGATTTGTTTGTCTTAAGAAAGTACGCATGTCTACTAAAGAATTCAATTCGTTTTTTTCACCCAGATTGTCATTACTGTAGTGTCTCAAGGTGCAGTTATTTATTTTGGCATGATGTTCACATCTTTGAATTTGAAAAAAGTTGACATCTAAGAAGGAAATGAAAAGCATCCTCATAAGGATCACCACAGGGGCAATCTGGGTAGTGGTAGTTTGAAATATGAATGGTTGCCATGGTGGTTTTCAGAGCACTACATTGATGTCTCCATCTGGTGTGAAGTATATTTAGTTTTCTGTCATCCTCATTATAATAATTATAATAATTTTTATAATAATTTTATGCTGAAATCAAAATTGATTTGAAGTTTTGCTTTAGCAACGAAAGTAAACCATACCTACACTTTTCATGGCTTAAGTTATTCCAAAGGTTTAAAGGTTTACAGTAGATTTTTCGGTAACTGTTAGTCTGCATATTGATATGATATAATTATCATTATTTCTGAGCGTGTATTGGTTTACAGAGATCTATTGACCAATGAGAAGCCAAACTTAGCGGAGTATAGAGATTTGCACGAGAAAGATTCTCATTAGTTTTAAACATAATTTACAAAAAAGTGTAATAGATATTTATATATTGTATGTTTCCAAATAAAATAGTTTTTTTGTACCAGGACCGAGATCAAAATACTGAAAGTGTTTGCAGGTTGAAAAGGGACACATCCGCTTCTTTTACATCCTTTGTGGCATCACCTAGTACTTTTGGTATAAAACTTTTTTTTATTGCGAAAATCGTTTTCCTATGATTGCCATTGCATTCACTACACTTAAATGTATTGTTCAAGTTTTTGTTCATAATTTGTTCAGTCGGCATGTATTGTTTGGGAGATTATTAAACACAATGCAGCTGAAGATTTTCTTTCCCTCAATTTTCTCCGTCTTCATGGCAACAATATGTGGGTTGACATTTATGTTTGAACTGGACTTTAACTTAATTATGAAATTTTCTGACAATTCTTTTTATTTTCTACCTTTGCACATGATTTTGTATATGCTTTAAGAACACATGGAATACACAAAGGGATTTGACACAAAATTGTCCATTGCTATGGTTACGGTACAATAGTTGTATCGGAATTGACTTACTGTACCAAAGTGTTAGTAAACTTTTTTATCCACTTTGGTTATTCGGCATGCTGGATAACTCTTCAACTTGGTAGCACTATGAATGCAAAAATACGTTTTTGCACAAGATTCCCCGTTGCTATGGCAACATTATGACAATCGTGAAGAATTCTATCACTTAAGTTGCTATTAAATGTAGTTTTATAGCAGTTAAATTAAATGGAAAGAAGAGAATTCAAGATGTAGATGCAAACTATTAAAAAAGTCGTTGTCATGGCAACAGAGTATGTTCATTTTGGAGATTGGAGTAATTTTTGTGCAAATAATAGTGTCCTCTATAAAAAACACAAATACTGTCAAGATCTGACATTAGGCCGATTTTGGCCCTTCTTGGCTCTACTCCTTTCCAGTCTTAAGATAAGGCTTTCCCGAAGTTAGATGCCGGGAATTGCAAATATGTCTAAATTGTAACGAAACGAAGACCGAATTTGTTTTACACCTCGAAATACTCCGGATCCGGGTCCATTGCTAAGATATCTCTATGCAGAAGATGAATATTTTGCAATGCAAAGTAGGTTCTTTCATAGCTGTATAAAATAAACTAAACACATAATTACACACTAACAACTCTTATGCAAAGAGACAAAAAAAAAAAACAGCACAAAAAATAAGGTAACTGCACATGTAAATCAGGTACTACTTCGATACCAGAGGGGGGTGGCCCTTTTTGGGGATGTTGGGATTATATCAGTTTTTAGCCCGGGATTTCGGGATTTTTATTATTTAAGCCCGTTATTCCGGGAAATAAATTTACTGTGGATCATGATCAGGGAATCTATATTGTCTTGGACTTATCCATTTATAGTCAGAGAATGACTTTTGTATGTTTATATGGATATTATAAGTATGAGCCAGCTCTATTTCAAGTATTAAGTAAAATTATATTATATTCCAATACTAGTGTTATCATGTGTAGTGATTGCAACGTCGTTCAAGATACCCATTTATATAATACATAATAGAAACCCAAACTGTAGGGAAAAAATAAAAGAAATTATCTCAACATTTGATTTAATAGACCCATGGCGTACTTGTTATCCTGAGGATAGAAAATATACTTGGTGTCATTCCTCACCAATAAAGCAAAGTCGATTAGATTATTTTCTAATTACAGGAGATTTGTTTTCACTTATGAAAAATGTTAGTATTATCCCTGGTTACAAAACTGATCATTCAGCAATAACTTTTACTTTCTCTTCTTGTTTAGAAAAGAGAGGTAAGGGGTATTGGAAATTTAATTCTCAATTACTGAAGGATGTAGATTATATTGAAAAAGTGAAAAAATGTATAAAAGACACTGTCTTAGAGTATTATTTATCAGATGATGTAGAAAATATACTTTCAATAACACTTTCCTGTAACGATCAATTATTTTTTGAAATTTTGAAAATGAAGTTAGATCAATGTCATTTGAATATAGTATTGCCAAAATCAAGGAAAGAAAAATGTATTTCACAAAAAATAGAAAATGACATAAAAAAATTAGAAAATCATTTGAATCTGTCACCTAATGATAATACTTTAAAATCTTTACAAGAAAAAAAAGCTGAACTAGAAAATATAAGGATGCAAAAAATTGAGGGATTATTATTAAGATCAAGGGCAAACTGGCATGAGAATGGTGAAAAATGTTCACAATATATTTGTAAGTTGGAAAAGAAAAATTATATTAAAAAGACTATTACAGAACTTGTTGATAATGAAGGAAAGCACTTGTCAAAACAGTCTGATATTCTGCTTGAACAAAAATTTTTTTTACAATAACCTTTATTTAGGTAGAATTCACGACTGTGATGATAATTCTTTCTTTGAACATAATGTTAAATTATCTGATGAACAAAAAGAATCCTATGAAGGGAATCTTACTTTAAAAGAAAGTGCTCAAGCTTTGAAGTCGATGGAAAATGG
>MJUU01058139.1:31617-42084 GCA_002080025.1 Modiolus philippinarum
GATCTTTATATTACGGTTATGAAATTGGTCTATTTTCCGAGTTTCAGTATCAGGGGATTATTACTTGTATACCAAAAGAAGGAAAAGATAGACACTATATTAATAACTGGCGTCCCATAAGTCTATTGAATACAGATATTAAAATTGCATCTGCAGTGATAGCTAACAGAATTAAACAAGTTTTACCATTTATCATAAGTGATACTCAAAAAGGTTTTATTAAAGACAGATTTATTGGTGAGAACCAGGCTTTTTATATGATTTGATACATTAATTGGAAGAAAATAATAAAAAGTGGTCTATTATTGCTGATAGACTTCGCGAAAGCATTTGATTCTATCGAATGGAAATTTTTTATAAAATCTTTAAAAAGTTTCAATTTTGGACCATCTGTTTGTGCATGGTTTGAAACATTCTATCGTAATGCATCAAGCTGTGTTATAAACAATGGATATTTGTCATATTTTTTAAACTAGAGCATGGCTGTCGACAAGGTGACCCCTTGTCTGCTTATTTATTTATTAAAGGTGTTGAATTTTTGTCCATGAAAATAAAGTCTGATCCTGGTATTAAAGGGGTAACTCAAGACAATCATGAATCTTTGATCAGTCAATATGCTGATGACACCTTCCTCTTGTTAGATGGAAGTGAATTTTCTCTAATAGAATCACTCAATTGTTTTGAAAATTTTTATAAAGTCTCGGGTTTAAAAATGAATTTAATTATAAAACTAGAGCTGTTTGGGATGGAAACAGAAAGTTTACTGATCTCATTCTTTGCCCAGAAAAAAATCTCATCTGGCCACATTCAAATTTCAAATAATGGGGAATTGAGTTTTCATTAAATCTAGATTCTATGACTGAATTGAATTTTTTGAAAAAGATAAAAGAAGTTTCTGGCATACTTAAAAAATGGCAACATCGAAAGTTGACACTTCTTGGAAAAATTACAGTTGTAAATTCTCTTGCACTTCCAAAGTTAATACATTTGTTAACTGCACTACCAAACCCCTCTGAAAGAAGAATGAATGAATTAAACTCCCTGTTTTTGAATTTTATTTGGAATGATAAGCCAGATAAAATAAAACGTAATACTCTAATTGGAGATTTGACTCAAGACGGACTTAAAATGATTCATTTGAAATCATTTGCTGTATATCTTAAACTAGGATGGATAAGAAGATTTCTTTCAAATTATTGAGACAGTACTTAAATACTTATGGTGGTGAGAGATCTCTTTATTTACAAAAAGAGAAGCTCAAGGAAATATCTTTGAATTTGAAAAATTCATTTTAGAAAGATATTTTTTCTGGTTTGAGTGAGACTAAACCATGTTTAAAATTTACATTGTATGACATTTTATCTTTAGATATTCTAAACTTCTCATCATTATCAGATTTTTCATATTATTCAACCTGGAAGTTAAAAGGAGTGCATTGTCTGAATGAATTTTATAATTTTCAGCAGATCAGTCAAAAGTTTCAGATTGCCAATTTTTTTAAATATTACAGTCTTATTGCTAATGTTCCAAAAGATATATAACAACTTTTAAAGAAAAATATGCATGGTGAAAATCTGAACATTGTATGCAGTGCTGATGAATTTATTTCGAAAATGATAAATATTAAAAAACATAAGTTTATATATAATGATCTTGTTTATAAAATTGTTCAACAGCCACTGCAAAAATTTCAAAAGTGGGAGGATTCTTTAGGCATAGAGATTTCGAATATGTCTGAATTATTTGGTGTTTTAAAAGACTCTTATTTATATAATTTTCAGTACAAATTTCTTCATAGAATTGTTCCAACAAATATTTTTCTATATAAAATTAAATTGAAAGATACCCAGTTTTGTAGTTTCTGTAAAACAGATGTAGAAACAGTTCAACACTTGTTCTATGATTGTAGAATTACAAGACAGTTTTGGGAATGTTTTATTAGAAAATTGAAACGTAATTTTTGATAAGGAAAAAATTCTTCTTGGTTTTGCTTCAGAAACACCATTGTTAAACTTTCTACTTACTATGGCTAAAAAATATATATATAAATGTAAATTGAAAGAAGCACTGCCAAATATTATTGAATTTCAGTGCAAAATAGAACAGTATAAATTATGTGAATACCAGATATCTTTGAAAAATAACACAATTCCTAAGTTTGATATTTTTTGGTCACCCCTCAATATTATTTTAGCAGACTATGATAATCATGTTACTGATTTTATAAGAAAAATTTACTTCAACAGCAGCTAAATAGATTTTTACATTGTTGTTTATATGTATGTGATGAATAAAAGAGGAATGATTGTGAAAGAGAATGAGAAAATATTTATCTTGGTTTTTATTCTTGTTTGAACTCCAATTAAATTGATGTAAAAACTCTTACTGTAATTTGAATATATAATATATATGTGTTAAAAGATAATAGTCACCAACTTAGTAAAATCCTTTAATATCCTTGTCAGGTGATAGTGTACAGGGAATTGTAAAATCCTGACTATTACAAAAAAAAATTACTGTGGATCGGGATTTCATCACTTTTTAAGTTTCTTTGTAGTAAGAATTTAGTGAAAAAAAAATAAAGTCGGGATTCCAGGGTGAGACCTTCTCTGCCCCTGCCCTTCGATACTAGATTCAAATTACCTTTGGAACCAATTTGGGGGCGGTCATAGTAAAGAGATAAAGGAAATAGGGGCGAGATAAAGGAGACCGAATGGGATGGAAGTAAGGGGAAAGGCACCCACCTATCCACCACCTCAAATTTATGGTAACTTTGGTACTAAATAAAACAAAACTTTGATAATAAATACTGAAGTTACAAAAGCTTAATTGGCACAAGATTAAGATGAACTGTTAAGGTACTAGTTAAATTGACAGTAATTTCTGAAGTACATTAACTTTTATGTTATTTATATGTTATATTCAGTTATTTCCGAATTGAATTTGTAACTTCATTAATAGATTACAGTAATTTGGTACAGAAGGAAGGGGGGGTGGGGGGTGGCAAGACCATTTTTGGGTCGCCATGATTGACCATTTGTTACTACGGGAAATTGGATGGCCATTTTTAAGGCTGGGAATTCCGGATGAAAATGTCATTGGGGCAAGTGAAAGGGTCATTTTTAGACCCGGGAAATCGGGATTTTATGGTAATTTTATTAACGGGACTGGCAAAAATTTGTTTTTCATATGGATACAATCTTCCGGGTCGGCACTTTTTGCAAAAAAAAGTCCGGGTCTTGAAATTTTAATTTTGCTTATTGAAAATTATGCACTATATAATAAATATCTCATTCTCCCTCGTGTCTATCTGTATCGACCAATACCATACTGTATGAATGAATAAATGAACACCATAAGGAACCTGACATTTCCAAGTATATAACAGCACTAACAGTTCCAAAATCTGTCACCGGTCTTATTATACTGTATGGACAATTTCTAAAATTTGTAGACTGACCATTTATATATTTCTATAGAAAATTTCAAGTCAATAGACCCTTCTCTCGATAACATTTCGACGCCGTCCATTTTTCATTCATGGCGTTACTAACGACGTATGTTATTACTCCTGTAGTCCGCTAGAGGCGTTGAATTACGTACACTTCGCCTTAAGGATGTAGTAAGGTGAAATTAAATAAATCTACGATTTTAAATTGAAACCATAAATTGAAAGAGCTGTGGTAAAGGAATAAAATCAGTGAAAATTATTGATAGGTTATGGACCTTGTTTCCAAGATATTTTACATTTTAAAAATTGGTGGGAAAAGCTCTCTTGGACTTTTACCTTAGTATAACATGGAAACATTACTGGTTTCTTTCACATGGAACAAAAATGTACAATGTAGCGAAATTTTGCTTACTGGTGTTATATGACCTACTGAAGACTTTGATGACTAGAAAATTGGGTGTAATGGGGGAAAATATATTACTTAGTTATAAAGGGTAAAATCTGAGAAATCCGAATGACTTTTAGGCATTTCAAAAACCTCACCTTACTACATCCTTAAATAATGTGATATTGTGACAGAATTGTCAGCATTAAAATAAGTTAAACTGATCAATTTTACTTGTTTTTATATCTTTTATACATCTTTTGATTTTGTGGTCATCCAGATGCTTTAATTTGATCTGCAATGAAAGAAATAAAATGTCCAAATAGGCATCTGTAGGAACTAAAATTATAGTAACTTTGGTACCTTAATCAAAATAAAGAATAGTAAACAAAATAAAACAATTTAATTTGGAAATTGATTGAAGACCTGAAAAACAAATGTTGTGCATCTACCTAGTACAATCAATAAATAAAGCAATGCTGTTATATTGTTATAGCACAATACCATTGACAGTTTATTTTTAAAATTATATAAATAGTTATAAATTTTGTAATCTTTAATAGATATACCTTGCAATACTGTAAACTAGGATATTTTAGCGCCGTCTTTATTTCACATTTAATTGACAGTTCGCACAGTTTTGAATTAGCGCTACCAAATTATTGACCTTTGACTTCAATAATAGACAAGTATAATCCTGCTGTTTTATTTTTTCGCTTCCATTCCAAACGCAAAATTCTCGAAAATTTCCCGTTTAACAGTATTTAGGCTTTGATACTATTCTATTCTATTTTTAGGTACTGTATGGGCTTTTCCAAAACAGCATTTCTGGATTCCCGATGTAATAAAGACCGTCCCCCTTGACAGAATGATAATGTGTAGTAATGGACCTTACTTTCTTCCATTCATACCTGAGGATGACAAGTACAGAAAAAAGGACTTTATTGAAGAAATACAAGAATCTGACAATTTTAGAAATGTTAACAAACAAAGTATTGAAGTATTCCAACAAGACGACGATGATGAGTCGGAGAAAACAATGGAGCCAAAAGGACTATCTATAGTGTTAGAACTACTAGCATCATGTGTAAATAAACCTCCTTTAATACTCGCACAAATGCTTAATAATAATGCAGAACGATTTTATAGATTTAATTCACTAGGCAATTAATGGATATACATTGTTTTTAGGTATGAAATTAGATTTGATTTTTAAGGCAATCATGTTTGTAACTCTAATTTGGATTGGATGAAATCATGTTTTTAACTCTAATTTGGATTGGATGAAATCATGTTTGTAACTCTAATTTGGATTGAATGAAATCATGTTTGTAACACTTGATTTAAATTGTATAACACTGAATTGGATTTTGAATGAAATCATGTTTGTAACTCTGATTTTGATTTGACAAAATCATGTTTGTAACTCTAATTTGGATTGAATGAAATCATGTTATATGTAAATTTTCAGGGAAGTAAAATGTTGGATCAATATAAGGAATATCAATGTCAAGGTGAAGACTAGATTTCCAGTAATTTATATTGAGGATGTATTATGGTATACCAATGTCGGAGCATCCGTCCATCTGTCCATCCAACACTCTTTGTTCAATTCAAATTTAACTATCATAAGACATTGAAAATCATTTCGCCAACATTCCCATAGTAAATTTCATTTTCTGTCAGATGCACATTTTTAAACCCCTGTACTACCTCAAAAAAGTATATTAATTACCCTTAGGTCAATTCACTTTAAACTTTGTACAGCTATTGGGTAAGATTTTCTCAGTATCTGTATACTTTTTGATGAAATTTTGATTTTTTTTTTTTTTTTGCAAGATTTATGGGAATTCAGTCTTCAATTTTAAGGCAATTTTTCACATGTTAATTTCTATAATGACATCTCTTTGTCAATTCTTTTGAAATTTAGCTGAATTTTTGGATATGATGGTCATAGATCTGTAGACTTTGATTTTCTCCAAGAGTTATTTGACTTGATTTGGCAAACGTAAAGCATTTTTCATATGTCTTGCTCTAACTGATTTTAACCCTTTCATCAGTTCACTTCAAACTATGCAATCATGTGATTAACATGTGGTTAAAATATCTATGACATATCGAGATACCGGAAGTGATCCAGCTTTGAGAAAAATCGAACACAAAAACTCATATTTCTCTAAAACCACATAACAGATCGAGGTCAGGTTTTCACCAATTGAAATAGGAATAACATTCTTTACCACATATGTAATTATTGGAAAAAGGTGTAGTTTCACTTTAAAGAAATATCAAACATGATAAGTCAATTATGAATTTTCTATACTGACATTCTAAACCCCTTGCCTTAAATCACTCACAGCTTAAAGGAGTGATGACGGTCATATCATACAACTTGGCTTAGCTGTTTTATAATTTACTTGAAACATTTATTTTGAGGGTTTACATTAATATTGAGGTATGACATGTGAAAACTCAATTTTGAACAGGAATATACTAACTCAAATCCCAACATCCCTTTATTTTTAAACCATTTTTGTGTCGCTTGCACCGAGTGCAGGATCGACACATAGGGATCACTATCCGTCATCTTGCGTCCGTCTGTCTGTCCGTCTGTATGGCTCAAAAAAATTTAAGCATTATCCGCATCTTCTCCGAAACCGCTTGACATTTTTCAACCAGACTTGCAGGAATGCTTCAGTATATGTTGAAAATGTGCACCATGCATTTTGTTTTTCTTTAATTTGTTTTTTCCAGATTTTACGCTGTTTTTGGACTTTGCCTCTTTAGCTTACTGGAGTCTTGAGGGTACGTCTCCATTATCTGCAACTCCTCCTAAACCGCTTGGCACTTTTCAACCAAACTTGCAGGAATGCTTCAGTATATGTTGAAGATGTGCACCATGCATTTTGTTTTTCTTTAATTTTGTTTTTACAGATTTTACACTGTTTTTGGACTTTGCCATTTTAGCTTACTGGAGTCTTGAGGGTACGTCTTCATTATCCGCAACTCCTCCTAAACCGCATGTCACTTTTCAACCAAACTAGCAGGAATGCTTAAGTATATATTGAAGATGTGCACCATGCATTGTGTTTTTCTTTAATTTTGTTATCACAGATTTTAGGCTGTTTTTTTAGTCTAAGGATATGCTGCCATTATCCTCAACTCCTAATAAATGGCCCTGTATTTTTCTATCAAACATGGAGGAATGCATGCTTCTGTATATAATTAAGATGTGCAACTTGGACTTTGTAATTCTATTTTGAACACAAGAATTCTTAAATATATATAGTGCAGGCAACACAAGTGTTCCGTGGAACACCCATGCATTTTTTGTTTGTTGAGAGTTGATTATTTTTTCAAGTAGTCATTTTTTGTTATAGCTTACTTGTTATGCTTTTAATGTTCTTTAAATGATGTTTTAATGTAAGGGAGAGTGTTTTTTCAACTGAAACACAACTTAAAATGTTAATCTTTTGCATGATTATCTTATTTCAGATGGGGTTTACAAGCCAATTGACAGTCAACATTTATGGCAAGCAAGAAATAAATTTCAAGTCAAATATTCTTATGCCCTATTTTTGGGTGGTCAGGAGGTTTTAAGGTAGTGCAGGGGTCTAAAAACTGTCAGATAGAATTTTCTGATATTTTCATGACTTATACTTTTTTATTAGAGTATACAAAAAATAAAATAAAAGTTGGGGGTCACCAGCCAGATAACCTGAAATCTATTATGTGAAAATCAGTTATTTTGGTTGAAAAAATAGGGAAAATTAGGGAATTTGCACAAAATTTTAATTTATTTTAGTTCTATCAAATATAATTTTTAAAAATTTGGTAAATAATTAGCTTAAATACTTGCCTTCAATTTGGATGAAAAAAAACGTTTATTAAACTTTTATTATTTCTATACAAATTATCTCCCCTTAATAGAACAGGAGGTTGCTGAAAAGGTACAATATTCTGCATGATAACCCAATAAAAGTGGCACACTTGATCAAATTTAACTATTATAAGACATGGTTTCCCATAGCAAACATAGACTTTGCCATTACATTACATTACAAGGGGGCACCCATCTCTTATCCGCTACTCCTTCTGAACGACTGAATAGATTTTCAAGAAACTTGAACACAGTCTTTGTGACATAATGTAGATGTGCACCTCCTATTTAAGAAATTGGTTTAATTGAATTTTGGGGTTTCCCATAGCAAAACATGGACTTTGCAATTACATTACAAGGGGGTACCCATCTCTTATCCGCTACTCCTCCTGAACCACTGAATAGATTTTCAAGANACTTGAACACAGTCTTTGTGACATAATGTAGATGTGCACCTCCTATTTCAGAATTTGATTTAATTGATTTTTGGGGTTTCCCATAGCAAAACATGGACTTTGCCATTACATTACAAGGGGGTACCCATCTCTTATCCACTACTCCTCTTGAACCATTGAATAGATTTTCATGAAACTTTAAAACAGTCTTTGTGAGATAATGTAGATGTGCACCTCCTATTTCAGAATTTGATTTAACTGTTTTTTTGGGGTTTCCCATTGCAAAACATGGACTTTGCCATTACATTACAAGGGGGTACCCATCTCTTATCCGCTACTCCTCCTGAACCACTGAATAGATTTTTCATGAAACTTGAACCCAGTCTTTGTGACATAATATAGATGTGCATCTCCTATTTCAGAATTTGATTTGATTGATTTTTGGGGTTTCCCATAGTAAAACATGGACTTTGCCATTACATTACAAGGGGGTACCCATCTCTTATCTGCTACTCCTCCTGAACCACTGAATAGATTTTCATGAAACTTTAACACAGTCTTTGTGACATAATGTAGATTCGCATCTTCTATTTCAGAATTTAATTTACTGTGGAAGTACTTTTATTCGTGGACATCAATTATCGTGGTTTCCATAAAAATTACTATTTCGTGGGTACGTTAATTCGTGGTTTCGCATTCAATGCATTAAAATCCCTAGGGAAAATGCATTTCATTGGGAACTTAATTTCGTGGTTTTAACGAACCACAAAATCCACGAAAATTGGAACCACACGAACAATAATACTTTCACAGTAATCGATTATCAAATGAGGGAGCGGGGGGTATATATCAGTGAGCTTTGCTCACAGTTTTTCTAGTTTGTCTAAGGATTCATCAAGGTAGGCACATGGCAGTCTGACACCAGTCATGTAGCCTTGACCTCAATTTCATGGTTGATTGACTTTGATCATTTCTCTGTAACTAAAACACTTACATGCATCATATTTTTCTAAGGCTACATATAGCCTAGGCTAGCCTAGCCATAGGTAGGCACATGCCAGTCTGACACCTGTCATGTAGCATTGACCTAAATTTCATTGTTCATTGACTTTGATTATTTCTCTGTAACTAGAACCTTTACAGTCATCTTATTTGGTCTCTGGATATATCTAGCTGTGTACATGCCAGTCTGACACCTGTCATGTAACCATGTCTAATTATTTTGTCAAAGATATGCATAAACAGGCGAGACTTTTCTGTGTCTACACTTGTTTATCAGTGTGCAAGAATGATGTGCAGTTTTAAACTCCTGTACTACCTTAATATATCTTTCATCTGTTTGTCCTTTTAGGTCATTTGATTCTTTGATTTTCAGATAATTTACTTGTGAATTGTGCATCAGATTAAATCCATACTCAAGTATTTGGTCACATACTTTATTCTGAAATTTTTTTTCTTCTGGTTGGAAACATGTCAACACCCTTTGTTTTTGTTTATCAAAATAACATAAAAAAGATACAGAAAGTTTATGTTGTGATAAGCCAAACGTGAGATATTTGTCTGTTTGTTTTGTATGGCACCAAATCACAGTAAAACATGCATTTCTAATTATTAGATATGTTAATTCCACTTTCATTCTACATTCAGTGTGATGTAAAGTAAGGTATGAAATACTGTGGAAATACTTTTATTCGTGGACATCAATTTTTGTAGTTTTCATAAATATCACTATTTCATGGGTACTTAAATTTGTGTTGTCTAATTCTATGCATTAAAACTTTAGGGATAAATACATTTGGTAGGGACTTAATTCTTTGGTTTCCACAGAAATTGGATCCCACAAACAATGGTACTTTTACAGCATTAGGTTTCTGTTATAAATAATTCAGTTCTACCAATACAAGATACACATTTGTTCAATGGTTTGTTATTTTGTACAAAACAACATTCAAACACAGGTGCATGTTTACTGATACACTGGAATGTATCGTTATAATTCTTTGCTAAGAAACCGCTGTCATAGATAGCTTGCATTTTATATAGTGCTCTTCTCGAGAATATTTTTAAACTGTTGATTTTAATCAGATTATTATTTTAGTACAATTAATTTTTAGCTCACCTGGCTATGCCAGGGTGAGCTTTTGCCATCACTTGGCGTCCGCCGTCCGTCGTCCGTCCGTCTGGCGTAAACTTTTCATTCAAAGATCTTCTCCTCTGAAACCACTTGGCCAATTGGAACCAAACTTGGTCACAATAGTCCTTGGGTGGTCCCCTTTAAAAATTGTATCCGGCATGTCCGTACCTAATCCAAGATGGCCGCCAGCGGGGAACATAGTTTTAACATTGGACCCTATGG
>MJUU01058139.1:64581-78461 GCA_002080025.1 Modiolus philippinarum
ATATCAACAACTCATGTGTTGATATATGCATTGATTTTGTATAATTCAAATGGAAAATATATTCTTAAAAGTATGACTACCCAATCCTACAAAACACACAAAAAAGTAATGTTTGACAAACAAAATTGGCCCCTTTTCTGATGTATATGAAGCATGTGTTTTAAATTTCAATTTTTGACTATACATCCAAACATAGAATAGTCCTTAAATTTAGTAAATTAACATTGTCATTTGTAAATATGAAGAACAACAATAAAAGCATTGTTCCATTGCTTATTATTACCATGTATTTGTAGAGACTCCATATCCCTTCATTGTTAATATATTACTATTATTTTAAAATAAGTGATAATGTAAGTAGAAATATTACAAAAGTATTGAGAACATTTTTTCTATCTTTTACCTTAAGATGTTATCTTAAATAAGTCTATGATTTTTTACAAATAAATTTCAAAATACATGTAAATCAAACTTGTTCACAAGTAATTGTAAAGTAATTGTAATTACATGGTTTTCCAGCTGTGTAATTAATTAAATTACAATTACATGTAATTGAATTTTCTCTCAATTACAAATGACATTCAATTACATCAGAAAATGTAATTAATTACAGTCAATTACAATTACATTTTTCAATTACCCCAGGTCTGGTTAGATTATAGATAGGATTAGGCTTATATCAAAGTTAGGGTTAGAGTTAGATTATAGATAGGGCTAAGGTTAGATTATAGATAGGGTTTCGGTAAGGGTTATATTGTGATAAGGATAAGGGTTAGATTACAGATAGGGTTAGGGTTAGATTACATGTAGACTTAGGGTTAGATTATAGATAGGGTTAGGGTTTGATTATGACAGAGAGTTTTAGTATATTGCATTTTTTTTGGTCATTTCTAAGCTGGCAGCAGCAGCAGCAGCCATATTCAAATATGTAGAAGCAGCAGCAGCAATATAGTGAAATGAGCAGGCGAGCACAGCCAAAACCATATTAGTAAACAACTCGTGAGTCATTATTGTGAACGTATTAAAGATAGACATTTTACAAAATGAAACTGTACTTAAAGCTTCGCTTATTATAATTTTCTCATTCGTTCAACGAATCACGAGTGGGAAAGACCTCTGGAATGTACCATTACGATAGCTGTAATTATCATTCCAACCGACAGTCACAAACATTTGGTTCATAATATAAAGCAAGAGATGGACAAACAGCAAAATATAGAAACGGAGTCTGACATATCCGAGGAAAGCAATGATACTGAAGAACAGAGTATGCTACGGATGAAGAATCTAACAGAAGAGACACACGTTGGGCATCACCATTGGATATAGTAGTAACCAAAGCCAGGTAGTGTAATCAGTCCGAATACCAACAAAGGGTTGAAGAATACATTGAAGATGAACACGAAGAAGACAAGGCACGCCAACTTGCATTTGAAGACATGTACGAGGACTACAAAGACAAGATGGGGACGTTTATTTACATGGCATATTCTGGAATGCAAATATGCGGAAAGACCCAGTGCATAGAAAGATCAAGAAGACGGTTCAACGCTTGAAGGAAGAAGAAGACTATGACACAAGAGAAGCTTGGAATTATGCTTTAGATAAGAGGAGATATCTCTTTGATGAAGTATTAGATTCATATGGCCCACCACCGACCGAAGACAACGAAACCACGTAAAGCAAAAAAGCAAAGACAGTTGGGATTGGGAGGAAGGGGGAATGCGGCCTATCCTTTGGATAGCCAGTCACAAGCCTGGTGAAACGCAGTGACCCTTCCTGGATCGAGAAAATAATTGCTGGATTCACTCGAAATTCACAACATGATTTTTTTTTTCTTTTCTTATCTTGAAGCAGCAGCAGCAGTAGAAGCCCCATCTCCCTAGCGCAGCAGCGGCAATATAGTGAAATGAGCACGCGAGCACTGTCTAAAATGTACTCGTGAGCGACTCGTGAGTCGTGTGAACAATCTCGTGAGTCATGTGAGCAGATGTGAGTAGTATCATAAACACGTCGCCTAAGTCTCGGACAAAATCAATAGCTTAAAAAGGCACAGGAAAAAAATTAGCAAGAGTTTTTTCCCTTAAAGAACGCGAACCTGATAGAAGACACCTAGCAACCAACAACGTGCTTCACAACCCTTTCAATGGACGTGATAGAAGACACCCACAGATCAACAACCATACAATTACCACCCTTGACGAACGCGGACGTGATAGAAGACACCCTAAAAACTGCAAGACAACGAAAACTTCCGAAAACTTCCGACCGACAGCGCCCGAGTCGTTCCGACTAGGGAAAATACCCGACTTCCGGTTTACATATGGGCTACGCCCACTTCTAGTCGCGCATGTTCACTGTAGTAAGGTCACACAAGACCCCTGCGGGGTCTTGCACTCTTTCAACACGTCATTTCCGGTTAATATGGCTACTTACAGTAGATACACACCCACTTTCGGTTTACACATGGGCCAAGCTCACTTCCGGTCGCGCATGCATCATATAATAAGGTCATACATGACCCCTGTTTGGTCACGTGTTATTCCAACACGTCATTTCCGGTTAACATGGCTACCTACAGTAGATAAATACCCACTTCCGGTTTACAATTGGGCTAGGCCCACTTCCGGTTGCGCATGCGTCATATAATGAGGTCATACAAGACCTCTGCGGGGTCACGTGTTGTTCCAACACGTCATTTCCGGTCAACATGGCCGTATAGGGCTTCAATAGGGCTACTTCCTGTTGCGCATGCGCAAGCTTAACACTTCTACATCCGGTCACGTGACTTCCGTTTCCGGTCACGATACTTCCGGTGACGTCACTTCCGGCTCCACCTCCTCAAATGATAAGTGAAAACCTCCTTTATACTACTCAGACATGGTAGAAGTCACTCATTTAACTGTACAAGTGATTCAGTAATGATGGTAGTAGTTCATTGAACTGTACAAGTGATTTAGACATGGTGGTAGTCACTCATATAAGTGTTCACGTGATTCAGGCGTCGTGGTAGCCACTCAAGAGATTCAAACATAGTAACAGTAATTCATTTCACTTTACAAGTGATTCGAACATGGTAGTAGTCACTCATTTTACTATGTAAGTGATTCAGACATGGTGATAGTCACTCATTGAACTGTACAAGTGATTCAGACATGATGTTAGACATTCAATGAACCGTACAAGTGATTAAGACATAGTGAAAGTCCCTCATTAAACTGTACAAGTAATTAAGACATAGTGGAAAGTCACTCACTTAAGCACGCAAGTGATTCAATTATGATGGTAGTAATTCATTGAACTGTACAAGAAGATTCAGACATGATGGTAGTCACTCATATAAGTGTATACGTAATTCAGGCGTTGTGGTAGCCACTCATTGTACTATACAAGTGACTCGGATATTGTGTAGCCGCTCCTTTTGAAACATGGTGATAGTCAATCATTTCAAATGAAAAGTGATTCAAACATGATGAAAGTCACTCATTGCACTGTACAAATGATTCAGACATAGTGACAGTAATTCATTTCACGGTACAAGTGATTCAGACATGGTGTTAGTGACTCGTCAAAATGTACCAGTGATTCAGACATGATGGTAGTCACTCATTGAACTATACAAGTGATTGAAACACAATTGTAGTCACTGAATGAATTGCAAAAGTGATTCAGACATGGGGATAGACACTCAATGCACTGTACAAGTGATGCAAACATTGTGGCAATAACCCATTACACTTTTCAAGTTTCTCAGAGATAGTGGCAGCCACTAGGTGCCCTGTAGAAGTGACTAGACTAAGAAATAGTGGAAGTATGTACAAGTGATGCAGATATAGTTACATTTACTCAATGAAAATGTTAATACTATTTAGACTGATTCATACGTAGTAGCAACAACACATTTCTTTATGCACTGTACAAGTGATTTGTACACGATGACAGTCACTCATTAAACCGCAGAAGTCATGGTTGTAGTCAATAATTGAACTGTACAAGGAATTCAGCAATGTGGCGGTCACTAATTTCACAAGCAAGAATTCATAAATGTGGCAGTCACTCAATACTGATAGTCACTCATTGCAATTGAAAAGTGATTAAAACACGATGAAAATAACACATTCCACATAACCACTTTTTCAGACATAGTAACATTAATTTATTTCACTGTACAAGAGATTAAGACATGGCGGTGGTCACTCATTGGAAACGTACAAGTGATTCAGATATGGTGGTTGTCACTCATTGCACTATACAAGTGACTTGGACATGATGTAGCAACTCGTTGACTTATACAAGTGATTCAAACATGGTCGAAGTTAATCATTGCAATTAAAAATGTTTCAAACGCGATGAAAGTCGATCATTGCACTGCACAAATAGTTCAGACATATTGCCGGTAAACATTCAGACATAGTGGTAGTCACTCATATCACTGTACAAGAGACTCAGATAAAGTAGTAGTCATTCATTGAACTGCATAAGGGATTTAGACGTGGTTTTAGTCACTCATTGAACTGTACTAGTGATTCACGTATGGTGGTAGTAACTCATTGGACTCTACCGAGTGATTCAGACAGGGTGGTAGTCACTCTTTGAACTGTACAAGTGACTCAGAAATAATGGCAGTCATTCACTGAACTGTACAAGTGATTCATACAAGGCGGTAGTCACTCTCTAAAATGTACAAGTGATTCATACATGATGGTAGTCACTAATTGAACTATACAAGTGATTCATGATCAGATATGATGGTAGTCACTCATTGAACAGTACAAGGGATTCAGACATGACTGTTGTCAGTAATTGTGTTATACAAGTGAATCAGAGATGGTATTTGTCACTCATTGCACTTTACTACGGTCAAACACGATAGCAGTCACTCATTGCGCTGTACAAATGATTCAGACATAGTGGCAATCACTCGGTGAACTATACAAGGGATTCAGACATGTATGCAGTCACAAATTGTCTTGTACAAGTGACTCAGATAGAGTGAGAGTCACTCACTGCTTAGTAAAAGTGACCCAGATATAATGATTGATTCTCAGTGCACTGCATGTAAAATTTTATGTGAGTAGTAAAAAGTAATTATCTTGATATAACTTAAAACAAAAGGCTCTAAAGAGCGTGTCTTGTTCACCTACATTAATTTTCAACTAATTTGATAGACTTCTATCTAATAAAACTTTAAGTCCTTCTGGTGGCCATCTTGGCTGAGGTGAAGATCAGCATGGCATCTTTTTAAATAAAGTAATAACTTTTGTGACCAACTTTTGTTCTGATTGGCCCAGTAGTTTCAGATGAGTAGATCTCTGAATGTGTTTTCCATAGGGTCAAATGTTGCATTATTTCCCCTGCTTGTTGCCTCTTGATCGGGTAACTTGTCAGACATACAATCTACAGATCATTCTAATAACGTATAGAAATAGAAGGTAAAGTTGAGACAAGGATCTTTGAATATTTTTCCATAGGTTTCAATGTTGCTCTATATTCCCTACTTTTGTCATTTAAGAAGGGATGCTGATCTGTCCCCACTCAATTTTGTAAAAAAAAACCCACTTTTTATCAACTTCTACGTATCAACAAGCTCGTTGGCTTCAGAGAAAACCTTTATCACCACACTTATCTAGTTGATTAAGTTTCCATAGATTAAAATGTATACATTGTTCCCTGCAGGTGCAGTCATTTTGGTGAAATGCAGACATGTCAGACATATTATTTGAAGGGCATCATCTGAGGACTATTTTGACTACTAGTATGTTTGGTTCTAAAAGGCTTAGTGTTTTCAAAACAGAAAATCTATGAATGATTCTCCCATGGAGTTCAAGATTTAACTCTGTTCTCTTTTGGTTGTCATCTTAGATGTGCTGCAGATATGACAGACACCTCTTTTGAAGGGACCATCTAAGGACCACAGTGACTATGTTTTGTTCTAAATGGCCAAGTAGCTTCAGAGTAGATGATTGTTAATAAATTTTCCTACAGTTCAATGCTTAACTTCCATTGTGATTAAGTTTGGTTCTAATGATAAAATATAATAAAACAGATAAAACAGATTCAGAAGGGAAGATCTTTGAATGGTTGTCCCATAGAGGCCAATGTTAAACTTTGTCCACTATGGCGGTTGGATGAAATTTGTTCAAACTGTTTCTATACTGTTAGTTCTACATTTTCCAGGTCGTGTGAGGGCATTTGGTTTCTAACTTCCACTTAAGCATACACCACAAAATATTTCTGCATGAACAGATTCAAACAGTTCCAGCTGATCCTCAATATATAAACAAAATTTAAACATAGAAAGCAGCCACCGCCTGCTAAGCTCATCGGGTTACACAGCATTGTCACATGTTAAACATGTCAGTAAACACAAATAGACTATAATTATTCTTGCCAACAGATTAATTCATACATAAAATGAATGTCACAGACTGCATTCAAAGCATTCACTGCAGCTGTCACCCCAAAATACATCATGCATCCCAATATGATTGATGTTGGACATGTCAGTAACCGGGAATGGACTTAAACCATCCTACCTTACCAAGTTGGTCATGCATAAAATGTAGGTCACAGTAAGCATCCCGAGCATGCACTATAGTTGTCATCCCAATTGCATATCAATATGGTTGATGTGGGACATGTCAGTAAGCAGGAATGGACTTCAACCATTCTACCTAACCAAGTCACTCATGCCTAATAGTATGGTCTCATTAACCAGTTCCGGATCAACTGGTCCCTCAGTCATTAAGTTTTAAGTTCTTAAAAATCTAAAATTTGAAAAGAGGATGTTTGAAGTGCTAAAATGTTTATCCTTTCAGTTAGAATATCATGAGAATACTTTTTTGAAAGCAGATTATGTATATTTATTGAGACAACTGTCATATTTGAAGCTGGTGTATGAATATTGTTTTACTGGGTGCCTAATAAGGCCCTGACAAGCACTGGGAAGCATGTGTTTTTTCAAATGTAAATATTATTGTTTATTTCATATTTTTATTCGTTGCCATTTTGCGATCTAAACGGTTCACCCCATATTTTTATGGCAGATTTGGATTCCTTAGTTAAAATGCTTCGAAATGATATACAACTCAAAGGTCAAGCTAAACCTATATGTTGAGGGCAAACAGTGGAAAATGGCTGATTTAGCCTTGAAGTAAATGGCAACATCGTAACTGGTATATGAGACCTATGTCACAGACAGTATCCAAAGCATACATTTTGGTGTCATCCCAAAATGCATCATACATACCACTATGGCTGATGTCGGACATGTCAATAAGCAGGAATGGACTTCAACCATTCTACCTAACCAAGTCACTCATGCCTAATAGTATGTCACAGACAGTATCCAAAGCATACATTTTGGTGTCATCCAAAAATGCATCATACATACCAATATGGCTGATGTGGGACATGTCAGTAAGCAGGAATGGACTTTTACCATTCTACCTAACCAAGTCACTCATGCATAATAGTATGTCACAGACAGCATACAAAGCATACATTTTGGTGTCATCCAAAAATGCATCATACATACCAATATGGCTGATGTGGGACATGTCAGTAAGCAGGAATGGACTTTAACCATTCTACCTAACCAAGTCACTCATGCATAATAGTATGTCACAGACAGTATACAAAGCATACATTTTGGTGTCATCCAAAAATGCATCATACATACCAATATGGCTGATGTGGGACATGTCAGTAAGCAGGAATGTACTTTAACCATTCTACCTAACCAAGTCACTCATGGGTAATAGTATGTCACAGACAGTATACAAAGCATACATTACAGTTGTCATCCCAAAATGCATCACATATACCAAGTAACAATAAGTAACAATACCATTGATGTGGGGCATGTCAGTTAGCAAAAATGGATTTTAACCATTCTTCCTAACAAGAAGCTGACACAGACTCTTGGCTCAATGTATAACATAAGCTCTACTCACTTCCGGGGATGAGCAAAAAAAGGAAAAATAAGAAAAACGGTAAAAAAAAGTAATTCTCTACTTTCGTAGACTTAATAAAAACAAAACTATTAAATGAATATTTTTATTAATAACTATAGGTATATCAAGAATACCCTCAAAATATAAAAACATTAATAATATTTCAACATTAAGGTTTGATAGTCTTTGACCTACTTAAACACTGTAACAGAGGAGTTCCAGACCATTCACATATTTGGATTGTACACATACAGTCAGGACCGTATACATATATTTTTTTTAAAGATTTATACGGTCGGATTGTATGTGTATGGTTGAACCATACACATACTGTCTGATTAGTTGTACCAGTTCTAAGTTTATAGAACAAAGTCTTTTAATATATCATGCTGATTTGCCCAAAACTCTGCAAATGTCCCATATGTTCGTGTTATAAACTCTTTCTTATACACACTAAATCTAAATAGTTAGAGATCAATCAGTTGCGACATAAAATAAGGAAATAAATATTCCAAACATATTAAGATACTTCCTTTATAAAACAAAAAAAAAAAAAACAAAAAAACTTTAAATCTATGCTTCCCTGTTTAGAAGATGAAAAAGATTAAAAAATGTACTCCGAAATGGAAAAATTGAGTCTCAAAGATTTCGACAATGTGCCACGAAAAAAAAACAACTTTACTTTGATTAACTGTCAAGCTACTGTGCATTAGAAAAGTGGTGAATTTTCTTTGCATGCTGCAGCAAAACAATCTGAAAAACGTTGCAAAGGTAAGGGGACAGTTTAAATAGATGTGTATATATAAAAAAGTGTGGTGTATCATGTAGAAGCAAGTGTTACCACGGTTGAGCTTGTAACAATGTTATTTTAGAAATAGATGTAGTTCAAATATTATTTCTTTTTTTCTAAGGTGGTGGTGAATGTTTTGACTAAATAAAAATGTGCTTCGTAAAACTCATTAAAAATGTGTCAAATATTTTTAGTTTTTTTCAGATGTTTGAAAACCATTATGATCTAAATGCTCATATGGTCCATATCTTAGAAGACCATATGAATTTATCCATACAGTCGGACCGTACTTGTACAGTCAGACCATATGCATACTGTCAGACCATATGAGTATACTTATAGGAACTGGACCATACATGTTGGCCAAAATAGGTGTAGGAACTGGACCATACATGTAAGGTCCAAATAGGCATATGGTCTGTAACATATACACTATTAATTCAAATATTCATATGTGTATCCATGGCAATAGGGTCTTTTCAACAAAAAAATACATGACATTCAGAGGGTATGAATTAAAATATTTGATTTGAGATATTAAAGTTTTTCATTAAAATATAACTTCTAACTACTCCCAAGGTATTCAGATGTTTAAAAATTTGAACAATACTATAAACCTTATTGGGAAAAGATTGAAATTAATGTGAAAATGAAGATTTCTTATGGAAACTAATAAAACTAGAGTGGAACGTATATTATAATTTTTATGATTCATTATTCATAAAACTGGCAATGATATCACAACAAAATCTGACTTTAAAGTGAATACTCCCCTTAACAAGTCTTATTTGTTTTGTAACCTTTCACAAGCACTTATTTTTTTTACATACCTTTTTAAAAAATAATTTAATATAACAAGATATACATCCTAAATATAAATATACATAATAGCATTAGTAATGAAAATATATAGACCTCATTATATACATATACACATGCTTACAGCCAATCTCTTACACAAAGTATATATATATTTTTGAGTTAATTCTTAAATCGTCACTGCAAACACTTACACTTCTCTTTTTAGACTTGAGGTCTCTTTGATATACAAAACATTTTTACAATATATAACCTTACAATGTTACATACTCTTCTCTTAAATAAATACTTCTGGTATAAAATAGTATAAGGGTGCAATAAACTTTGATATTGCACTGGGAAAATATATTATTTTTCATTATTATGACTGCCATGATAAAGCATTATATAAATGAATGACCCTTATTTGATATAAAATAATCAATTTTGCTGCATATATATTATGGAATATTATCCCTTGACAAAAAAGGAACTTTATCCCAAATTTAAATCAAAGTCATTGATGGATAAAATGAAGGCTACTTCCACCTATAATTTTTGTATTAAAGCCTTTAAAAATTGTGATTTTGCTACCACGGGGATAGGGTCTAATATACCCTGTTACCAATCAAATTACAGGATTTACCTGGATATTTAACTTCAGCAGAATATAATATAGTATAAGGGGGTAATATTATTTGATATTCCACTTTTGAAATTAAAAGAAAATTCTCTTTATGATCAAGTATTATAAAAATTTTGATAAAAATCTATTTTACAGCATAAATATACAATCTCTTGAAAAAATACTGAAAGATACCAAAGTATTCAAAAAAAAAAAAGCTTTTTGTAATTCCCTGAATATTATAAACAATAAATGACTCTTGGTAGGGGGAATGTCTATTTTAGGACTTCTTAGAATTTTTGGATTCAGAAGCTTATAGAGAGTGGATCATAGGATCCACTCTTTATAAGCTCCCAAATCCAAGAATTCTCTTTCTGGTCTAGAAATTCTAATATTAAATTTTTTGAAATTTAGAAAGGTTGCAAGTTAGATAAATAATTCATAAATAAAAAATGTTTAGTTGTTTAGATTAATGGTTTTTCTAGATATTTAAGTTAGGGGTTTCTTTATAACACTGCTCTCTTACNGTTTGTTGCATAATGAGAGATCCCTGATTAATACAATTATAAAAAAAAATTTCAATATATTCAATATAACATACATATACATTCAAAGTATTTGGCTTGGTAAATATCATATGAAATGGAGAAGCTTGACAATACAATATGATAAAACATAAATAATATATTATCGTAGATAATATCATACTTAAATGTAAAGCTTAAAGTCAAATGTGCATGTAGCTAATATGAGTATTATTGATGAATGTAAAGCAATACATAATTATGAGTAAAGGCATCAAAACCATAATGTAAAGCTTAAATAAATGATGGCTGTCAATGAATAAAAATATCAATCAAGTTTGAAGCACTAAAACAAGAGAAGGGGCAGTCAGAAACGACAGCTAATCCCGTCGCCCGTTTATTGAATGTTTGTCTAGTATTATAAGCACTCAAAGAAGTTGTACCATTCAAGATCTGGCTTCTTACTTAAATCTGAGCCTGTCATGCAAGAAATGTAGTGACCTTATTTCAATCAGGAGCCTCATACCTAAAGCATATATGCATCTACTGATGAAAGATTAATCTTCTGCAAGTTGTAGTATCTAAAATCCAGACTGTAACACAAACTTTAACCTAAGTCACTCATGCATAAAATGTAGGTCAAAGTGACTCAATTTAATCTACATACAAAATATTATTTCTCTACAAGTTTTAGTATCCAAGATCTGGAGTCTTACAAAAACTTTAATCTAAGTCACTCATGCATGAAATGTAGGTCAAAGTGACCTAATTTTTACCTGGAGCTTCGTAACTTTACAAGACCCATCTACATACAAAATATTATTCCTCTACGACTTGTAGTATCCCAGATCTGGACTCTTACAAAAACTTTTACCTAAGTCACTCACGCATGAAATGTAGGTCAAAGTGACCTAATTTTTATCTAAAGCTTCGTAACTTTACAAGACGCATCTACATACAAAATATTATTCCTCTACAAGTTGTAGTATTCCAGATCTGAACTCTTACAAAAACTTTAAACTGAGTCACTCATGCATGAAATGTATGTCAAAGTGACATAATTTTTATCTGGAGCTTCCTAACTTTACAAGACGCATCTACATACAAAATATTATTCCTCTACGACTTGTAGTATCCCAGATCTGGACTCTTACAAAAACTTTAACCTGAGTCACTCATGCATGAAATGTAGGTCAAATCCACCTATTCTATATATCAACCTCAAGTACTCCTCAAGATGCATCCATGGACAAAACATTGTCCATCTATGACTTGTTATTCAAAAGATATATGGTCTTAAGTTTGAACGGACGGACGGACGAACGGACGAACGGGTAAAACGCTATATCCCCTCCCCAACTTCGTTGGGTGAGGGGATAATAAAACTACTCATGTTTACAATATAAGTCTAACCCCATCACATTAAAAATTTACAATATATCTGCAAAATTAGTAAGTCATTTTTTTACAAACTTTTTCCTTAACTGGTCAAAATTTGATCCATAAAAAGGTCTTTTTTTAGAGCATGATTTGTGAAAAATACCACTAAAATAAGCATGATACATGATTTTGCAAATTTCTATAAACCACCTTAGAATGATGAATGATAAGTGATTTTATAAAATTAACAAGCTTGATTACCTAAAAGTGGAACCCTTCAGGAGTCCTACATCTATATATCAGTAGAAAATATATGACAAATATGGTTTTTTGAAACATGGCACTAGTGTAAGTGTTTTACACAATTAATGATAAAATGAACAGAAACAACAACAAAATATACAAAGAAAAATACACAAACATTTTGCACATATAGATAAAGGCAACAAGAAGCTCACCTGAGCTGTATCAAACTGACTTATGGGTCAATTCATTTTTAAATGGTTTTCATTTAATTTTTATACGACCGCAAAAATTTTGCGGTCGTATTATGGTATGGCACTGGCGTTGGCGTCTGTGGACAGCATAACTTTGGTTCTAGTGAACGGATTGTTATCAAATTTTAGTATGATGTTTGTTGGAACAAGCTTAAGCCCCCCCGCACCCGTATATAATGTTCTTTGAGTGATAAAACACAAGTAAGTGTTATGTTGCCACTGAGTGGCCGATCATTCCAGATAGACGATATGCACAACTAAGCATTATGGTCAACAATCCTGTGAAGTTAAGTTGAAATCCTTTGAAAGATGTAGGAGAATTAGCATCAACAAACTTAATTTTTCAAAATTCTAAGTCCAAAAGGGGCGTAACTCCCACAAAAATTGGCCTATCAATCAGGCAAGATGATATGCATAACTAGGCATGATGGTCAACAATCCTGTGAAGTTGGGTTGAAATCTGATGAAAGGTGTAGAGAATTGGCATCCACAATTTTGTTTTCCCAAAATTCTAAGTCAAAAAGGGGCATAACTCCCACAAAAATTAGCTGATCAATAGGTCGAGACGATATGCTCAACTAGGCATGATGGTCAACAATTCTGTGAAGTTTGATTGAAATCCAATGAAACGTGTAGGAGAATTGGCGTCCACAAACATAAGTTTGCAAAATTCCAAGTCAAAAAGGGGCATAACTTCCACAAAAATTAGCTGATCAATCCGGCGAGACAATATGCACAACTAGGCATGATGGTCAACAATCCTGAGAAGTTTGGTTGAAATCCGCTGAAAGATGTAGGAGAATTGGCGTCCACAAACTTAATTTTGCAAAATTCTAAGTCAAAAAGGGACATAACTCCCACAAAAATTAGCTGATCAATATGGCGAGACGATATGCACAACTAGGCTTGATGGTCAACAATTCTGTGAAGTTGGGTTGAAATCCGATGAAAGGTGTAGGAGAATTGGCATCCACAAACATAATTTTGCAAAATTCTAAGTCAAAAAGGGGCATAACTTCCACAAAAATTAGCCGATCAATCCGGCGAGACGATATGCACAACTAGGCATGATGGTCAACAATCCTGTGAAGTTTGGTGGAAATCTGCTGAAAGATGTAGGAGAATTGGAATCCACAAACTTTGTGACGGATGGACTGACAGACGACAGACGGAAAAGACAAAAACAATATGTCTCCCCCTTAAGAGGGGGAGACATAACATGATGGTCAACAATCCTGTGAAGTTTGGTTAAAATCCGATGAAAGATGTAGGAGAATTGGCGTCCACAAACTTTGTGACGGACGGACTGAC
>MJUU01058139.1:79178-92048 GCA_002080025.1 Modiolus philippinarum
GTGTACATATGTGTTCCAGATTTAGTCAGTGGTTCTCGATCAGGATCACTTGAAGTCTTTTTGCAGTAACGATAAGTCTTATAGAATACAACCACCATAATCACCAGGAAAACTGTAAAAAAAGATGTATAATAATGAAAAACGGAAATTCCCAGCTCTGTTTGAGATAACCCCTGAACTCCAACCCATTGAAAAAGGAACCAGTACATACATTTATTATTGATTGTGACTCAAGTTTAATTTTGGAAACAGTAAAATTGCCACACCATGCAGAAAAAGAGACTCAAATAAAATCTTAGTGATAAGTCTTCCAAGGAAGGCAAGTGTCGTCTGCTTACTTTAAGTCTTGTCAAATAGCTAGTGGATATGCTATTAATTCAAATATATTTATCACAATACAATTTCCAAATACTTAGGCTCTATATCAAATACTAGGAAACTGGCATAAGATATTTTTTTAAAAAGCTGTGACAGAAATTATTTTATGGCATGTTAATCTGTATAAAAATATTCAGGTTTTGTCATGAGCAGGAGATGGTCATGAAGCAATTCAAAACTCTGTTACATAATGCAATTCTCCATTCTGAAACTCTAAGTCAAATATCAGGACCTTGCTTTTGACCAGTGTCTGTGAAAACTATTGCATAAATTAATTTTAGACATGTTTTTTCTATATCCAAGATATTCTTAAGCTCTGTTAAATGCAAACAATTTGAAAATATACTACACAAAAAAAGTTTTCTTCATATATTCTCTGTTCCATGAGGAAAATCAGGACACTGGTCTGTGTGGTTCCCGAGAAAAATATGAAAGAAGTTCTTTTGTCATTCCGCTAGAGGAGGTCAGACAGAAATCTCTATTAGTCTACAAAACACAGACAAAACTATGAAAATCAAGGCTTATACAACACTTAACTAATATACATTTATTCCATATTTAAAAGTTTTTTTTTACTTACCAACCCCGGCACCAGAAACAACACCTATAAATGCTACCGTCACTTCACAGTAGGTTTTATCTTTGCTTGGTTTAAATAACGTGCTACAAAAGTCCGGCACACTGGATCTAGCTGGACATATAGCACTGACTGGGCATGGCTGAGGACTGTCACTTGTTGACTGAAAATATAAAATAATTGAATTAGACAAACTCTTCTGAAAACAAGAGTACATGTATATAAACAAGTTATATGTAATATTACACATGACATACCTTATGCATGTATATTGGGAAGAAACAAGAGGTTCTTAAGAGCCTGTATTGCTCACCTGGACCATGGCAGACATAGATAGTAGTCTCAGAGATCTGAATAGCATTTCCAATAAGGTCCAATGTTAAACAATGTTCCCAACTGGTGGCCATCTTAGATTTGGAGCAGACCTGCCAGACACAAATTTGAAGTGGACGTCTCCAGGACTATTGTGATCAAGTTTGATTCCAACTGAATTAATGGTTTCAGAGACCAAATTCTTGTAATGTGTTTCCATAGGGTGCAATGCTAAACTATGTTCCCTGCTGATAGCCATCTTGGAAAAGGTACAGAATGCATGATACTTTTTTTGGAAGAAATCAGCTAAGGGCCATTGTGACTAAATTTGATTCTAATTGGACTATTAATTCTGAGAAAAAGATCTTTGAATGTGTTTTCCATGAAGTCCAATGTTAACTATGTTCACCACTGACAGCCATCTTGGATTAGGTATGGAGTTGTTTGATACTTTTTTTAAGAGACCAACATAGGGCCAATGTACCTAAGTTAGGTTTTAATTTGACATGAAGTTTCTGAGGAGAAGATCTTGGACATTAGAATGTGTTTTGGTTTGGGTACCCATGAACCACTTTAACCCTACTGCTAGCTTTTGCTAGTGTCGGTATGAAGTCTGGCTTTCCCAAGTTCCTATTGGTATTCATGTTTTTCTCTAGTCTGTTACGTGTTTTTTCTAGTGCAGTTCCCTCACAGATTGTGACATGTGATTGTAGTTTTCCGCCATTGTAGGTGTTTACTGTTATCTTCAGTTTATAATTTATATAGAGTCCAATGTTAAATTATGTTCCATGTTGGTGGCCATCTTGGATGAGATACAAACCTACCATATACCTCTTATGGAAGTGCACAACCAAAGGACCCTTGTGACTAAGTGTGGTTCTTCTTGGAAAAGTGCCTTAAAGTGGTTTATGAGAAGATCTTTGAATGGGTTTTCCATGTGTCTGGTGTTGAACTATGTTTCCCATTGGCGACCATCTTGGATAAGGTAGGAACCTGTCAGATATCTGTTTTGGGGACCATCTAAAAACTAATGTGAATAATTATGGTTCTTATTGGACATGTGGTCTCTGAGAACATTTTTGAATGTGTTTTCCATTGGGTCCAATGTTTCTGAAAAGAAGATCTTTGAAGTTGTCTTCCATAGGGTTGAACTATGTCCTCCACTGGTAGCCATTCTGGATGAGGTACTACCCTGCTGGATATCAGTTTTGGAAGGAGTCATCTAAAAACTATTGTGACTTAGTTTGGTTCTAATTGGACTATGTTCCCCACTTGAGATACAAGGATATATGTACAGGGCAGAATATACCAAATAATACACAATCTAAGTTACCATGGCAATACAAAGATATACTTACAGGGCAAAATGTACCGAACGGACAATCTACACAGGCATCACGACTTGTAGAGCCAAAGTTAACATTGTATGTACCATCTGGACATTCATCACAAAGATTAGCGCTAGTTGTAATTTTGTATGTTCCTACAATTGTCAAAACAGGATAATGTATCTACATATTCAAAATACCACAGTAAAATGCTCTGACAATATATCTACTGATTAAAGATACTCAAGTAAAATGATTAAATAAGTAAAAATCAATCATAGAAAATTTACTTACTTACATATATTATTTACAAATATGGAAAACGATGATATTGTATCAGTGGTTTTTTTCATGGGTACCTAATTTTCACTTTATTAGCAGTACTGTATGGTGTAAAGACATGAGATCACACCATACTCACATGGTATTACCCGATACATCAAAACCTGTCTGATACGAAATAAACCCGATGTAACCCATCATGCTCATTTAAATATCAAAAGAAAATGATACATCACAACCTGGACTGTGTTGCACAAACGTCAATTTAATTAATTGAAGTTTCAATTTTAATTGTAAATTAAGGTAGATAGACACTGTTGCGCTGCGCAAATCATTTGAAAAATAAAGAGTCGGACATGGGTTAGGTTTGATTTTCAGACCCGAAGGGTAATTTGACAGCTTTTCCTTTGTGAAGTCATAATTTACTGACAGATGTGAAACATCATATTTTGCTCACTTTCCCGCTAATTAGCTCCCTTTTCCCGTAAACAATGTTCAATCAGAAAAATCAGTAAAATATTTCCGTTAAAAGCATGGTGACATATACATTTTTTCGTTGTAACCAATAGATGATATCATAAACTATCTATATGCAAAAATATATAAAATTCTCATGGATAACAGGTCCATTCCTATTACGCTAAAAATGTAGATGAAAAAAATGGCTAAAAATGTGCAAACTTTGACCTCATTTATAGAAATAACAAGCATGGTGACCCATACTTTTTATTACTCATTTCAGATTGGTAGGATGGGTTCTTCAATTGTGCCGACTTATAGCTAAATCTCATGGATATGAATATTAGTGTCTATCTACCTTAAATCCTAAACAAATTCAGCCAAAGTTAATCTACACTTAAAATTTAGACATCAATTAATTTCAACTGATGTTTGTGCAACCCAGTCTTGTAGTATATCAGACAGAAGCAGTTTGTCATTTTCTTTTGTTATTTGAATTAGTTCCGTTTGGTTTGTACTGTAGATGATGAGTTCATATTTCTTTAACTTGAATACACAAACAAGATATCCATTTCAGCCTCTTATTTCTCATCAGCACTTCTTAAGAAAAATAATGATCTGTTTAAACATGCATAAAATAAGATGAATTAAAGAATTTAAGATAAGACAAAACTATAATGCAATGAGATTCTCCTAAGGTTTTGAATATTTAATTGCTAATTTATGTTTTAAATGAATAACTCTCTAGAGTTTAAGTGAATTGATCAAAGGGTTCTTCCCCTTCTAGAGTGCATGATGTAACTATCGTTTTTTTTAAAGAGTTCACACTGTTTGTGCTTTAGTTTTAAGTGTTATATTTGTGATTTTATGTTTTGTGGGCGTGTCTTGTCTTTGGTCTTCTGTCATAAGGTGTTCACATTTTTGCCTTGTCTCTAGACTTTGATTTATGTAATCTTCATTCATTTATTATTGTAATTTGTTTTAGATTTACACAAACCTGGTTGACACTGATCACATCCCAGCATACCTGTCCCGTCTGCCTCCATACCTGCAGGACAAGGATCACACTTGTCACAGCCTGTATTACTGAAAGAAAATAAAATACTGTTAATAAAAAGAAGAGACTCAGAAATCAACAATGAAAAGATATGAAGTAATTGTAATTTAAAAGATGACCATTGGGAGGAAATTCTGACCAATCCAAATTAATTCATTAAAAACTGTGATCAATGTTAACAATGTCTAAATTTGCTGCACAATATTTTTGTGGAGTGGATTGTTCAACAAAGGAAATATTAAAAATTTGCTTCAAGATATTGACCAAAGAAACTGAACATTACAATTACATTTGAAATTATTCTATAATACTGTCTTGTCTCAAATTATTCGACTGCCAAATTTTTCGACACTTCTTTTTTTTTTCTTTTTTTCTTATTTTAATGAATTTAACTAATAATAATAATAATAATAAAGGCTTTATTTCAAGAGGGTAACACAGTTAGTTACAAAACTAATCTTCCCTGAGGCCCTCAATATCAATACATTATAGATACATTTTATACATAAATGTAAACATAGAAAAAAAACATACAAAACATTAACATAATTAAAACACAATTTTAACAAACATCTATTTGTGAAATATCATCATGATTAAAAGTCTTTTGTAAAATATATTTCTTAACATTTTCCTTAAAAGATTTTGTCGATGGAGAATTTCTAATGGATTTTGGTAACTCATTCCAAAACACTGATCCTGAATAAGTAAAGGACTTTTTGAAAAGCTCAGACTTGGGTTTTGGAACTTTTAAATTTCCATTAACAACATTCCTGAGAGAATAAGGGTTCTCATCAGCAATTAATTGGAATTTATGGACTAAATATGAAGGTGCTTCATTTTTTTAGCCTTTTATATACTAATAGGTACTTATGATATTTAATTCTGTCTTGAACTTTCATCCATCCAAGTGTTTTGAATAAGGGCTCAGAGGGTGATAATGGATCTGCATCCAATATCAATCTTGCTGCCCTATTTTGTAATTTAAGAATTCGGTTTAAATCTGACTGACTCACCTTCAAGCAATTCATATAAATAATTTACTCACTTGCACACAGTCCCTGTACTACATTGTAGACATGAACTTTGGTTTTTCTTATCTTGATAATTCCCTGGTTCACACTGGACACATTGTAATGATCCTATCGATGAGTAGGAACCTGAAGTAAAGATTTTAAGAATATGACATCAGTTTTCATGCAAGTTATGTAAGACAAGAAAGTCTCCAACACAAAAGGATAAAATATATAGTATCGGACCAAGCTTGCCAAGTGTGAAATCATTGAAATTTTACCACAGATTGTATGAGAATTTCTCATCTTGCACTTCTACTGCAGTTTGATTGTCTCTTTTACCATATACTATCTAAAATATACTAAAATCCACAAAGGATGCAAGGTGGCTAAGCAGAAAAAGGCATTATACCTAAAATCTCAATGGCCAACACCACTGTGGGTAAGAATCCCCCATGTGTCAAGGTTTAAAAGTACCTACTCTAGCTTAGAGGTTTCACTGATTTTACTACTTGGAACTTTGGGCTTTACAACAAGTATTGGGACCATATGAGAAGCTCACAATTGCTATGTGGTTGTTAATCTTACTATGGTTTAAAAGCTCGTTTTGAGCTTAAGTTCATTGTTACGGGTGAATGCCTGTAATTTCTGACATTAAATAAAACTTACCTTTACCTTACATTAAGAAAGTCTATTCCTTTGTATACTGAAGAAGTTATGTTCTTTTTTGTAATGTAAAAAAAATCTGGAATGCATTCCTAACCAGGGCATATTCTAAGCGCTTTTAGATGATCCTACCATGCACAGTTACTTAGATCTGAACTAGGACTTAAACTTGAATGAAAGTCACTCATGTGGAAAATATAGGTCGAAATGACCTAATTTTTGCCTGGGTGCTGACCTACCACCAAAGGTGCATGCACAGGTAAGGTTAGATGATCCTATTATGTACAAAAGCCAATCAAGCAGAAAATAAACATCAAAGAGACATAATTTTCTTAGAGGCTGTGTGATGGCCAAGATGGATTTGTGTGCAAAGTTTAACGACCCTACCCTTCATAGTTACAAAGATATACACCTAAACATGGACTTGGATATGGAGTAGACATGGGTGCAGATGTGGACGTAGACTTGGACGCCAGGTTTACTCTAACAGCCCCACTCATCTTTGTTGAGGCAAACTAAAAACTAAATTATATTATCGCATACAGTTGAACTATGATGGCCTTGAACACCCAAGGGACCAATGAAAATAGTTTGAGTTCGAGGGGTGTTCGAGCTATCGAGGTAAAACTATGTTTAAGCTTAAACAAAGGGCCAAGAAAAAGGGTTCGAGACATCCATGATGTTCGAGCAATTGCAGTTCGAGCCTTCACAATTTTTGCCATTGTGTTAACTTTCATGTGCACAGTACAAGGAAGTGAAGTTTACCAATATTCAAGTCTCAAAACAGGTTTAACAGATACAAGTATGAGAAATAACACTGATGTGTTCACATGAACTACTTTAGAAGTAAGACCAGGAGCATCAACATTGTCAGTGTTCTGGACCATCCACAGTGTAAGTATTTTGGAGCATCCACAGGGTAAGTGTTTTGGAACATTCACAGTGGAAGTTTTTTGGAGCATCCACAGTGAAAGAGTTTTGGAGCATCCACAGTGTAAGTGTTTTGGAGCATCCACAGTGTAAGTGTTTTAGAGCATCCACAGTGGAAGTGTTCTGGAGCATCCACAGTGGAAGTCTTATGGAGCATCGACAGTGTAAGTGTTTTGTAGCATCTACACTGGAAGTGTTTTGGAGCATCCACAGTCCAAGTGTTTTATAGCATCTACAGTGTAAGTGTTTTGTAGCATCCACATTGTAAGTGTTATGGAGCATCCACAGTGAAAGTGTTTTGGAGCATCCACAGTGAAAGTGTTTTGGGGAATCCACAGTGAAAGTGTTATGGAGCATCCACAGTGTAAGTGTTTTGGAGCATCGACAGTGTAAATGTTTTGGAGCATCTACAGTGGAAGTGCTTTGGAGCATCCACAGTGGAAGTGTTATGGAACATCCACAGTATAAGTGTTTTGTAGCATCTACAGTATAAGCGCTTTGGAGCATCCACAGTGGAAGTGTTTTGGAGCATCCGCAGTGGAAGTGTTATGGAGCATCCACAGTTGAAGTGTTTTGTAGCATCCACAGTGGAAGTGTTTTGTAGCATCTACAATGTAAATGTTTTGGAGCATCCACAGTGTAAGTGTTTTGGATCATCCACAGTGGAAGTGTTTCTGGAAATCCACAGTGTAAGTGTTTTTTAGCATCTACAGTGGAAGTGTTATGGAGCATCCGCAGTGAAAGTGTTTTGGAGCATCCACAGTGTAAGTGTTTTGGAGCATCCACAGTGTAAGTGTTTTAGGGCATCCACATTGTAAGTGTTTTGTAGCATCTACAGTGGAAGTGCTTTGTAGCATCTAAAGTGGAAGTGTTTTGGAGCATCTACAGTGGAAGTGTTTTGGAGCATCCACAGTGTAAGTGTTTTAAAGCATCTACAATGGAAGTGTTTTGTATCATCTACAGTGGAAGTGTTATGGCGCATCCACAGTGTAAGTGTTTTGGAGCATCCACAGTGTAAGTGTTTTTGAGCATCTACAGTGTAAGTGTTTTTGAGCATCCACAGTGTAAGTGTTTTGGAGCATCCACAGTGTAAGTGTTTTGGAGCATCAACAGTGTAAGTGTTTTGGAGCATCCACAGTGTAGGTGTTTTGGAGCATCTACAGTGTAGGTGTTTTGGAGCACCCACAGTGGTAATGTTTCCTCTTATGCTATGCAAACTAACATGTCATAATCTACTCATTACATTTTTTTATAATGTTTTATTTGTTCATACCTGGTAAACATGCAGGACAATCACCTAAACCTGTTACATTTCCATATGTACCTGCTGGACACAGGTGACAAAACTCACAACCAACTGCTCTGAAAATATAAAAAAACGATAGCTAAAATGAATGATAAAATCACAGAATCAATACAAACATATTTAATATTACAATGTAATATATTTACAATTTCTGCTTCTGTAATTCATCAAATAATAACCAGTTTTATAAATTAGACTGAACCTCATCAGACTAAACTTCATTCATATTCAATCCCCACTGTCCATGATCAGAAAAAAAGGGCTACACCGAGCAAAGCATGATATGACTGAAGCATGTCGAACACTGAAATTTGAACAACTGTAATTCAAAATGAATGAGGACACTGTAAAGAGCTTGATACAGTTATAAAATGGACACAATAAAGAGCTTGACCCAGTAATTAGCTGCACACAAACTAAGGAAAATGAAAATTAGCCCTTATAATTCGGAGTAAAATTATTCCTTATACATCTTGGAAATGGTAAAAGGTATGTCAAAGTGGTCAACATACTACTTTAACTATATGATAAGAGGAATCCGAAGAAAGGAACCCTATTAAAATCCAATACAAAAATAAAAGATTTTACATATTCTGAAAATTGCATTCCAGCCCTTTTGACCCCTTGTAGCTTGAAAATGGTAAGAGCTACGCCAAATCCATCGATATACTAATGAAAGCTTATATCAAGAGAAATCTAAAGAAAAAAAATCCAATTGAAATCCAATGAAAAATGAAAATTTTAGGTTGTCTGCAAATTTGCGATTTTATCCCCATTTGGCCCCTCATAGCTCAGAAAAGAAACATGTTGTCAAAAATCTGATGGTGCAGCTCTATATTTACTTTCAAGAAGAATCTATTGCAAACATAGGACTACGCAGAGCACAGAATGATTTGACAGCAACATGTCGACCACTGAAATTTGAAAAAGTGTAATTTTGAGCAATTTGGACACAGTAAAAAGCTTGACACAGTAATTAGATGGACCCAAAATAGTAAAAATAAAGCTTACAATGGCCCCTCTGACCCCTTACAGCTCGGAAATGATATAAGCTACCGGTAAGCCAAATCCATTGAATACTACTTATAGCTTACATGAGAGAAACGCAAAGAATAAAATCCCATCAAAATCTGATGAAAAATAAAGATTTCACATATTTGTTATAATTGCAATTTTGGCCCCTTTGACCCCTTATAGCCGGAGGCGGTAATAGATACATCAAATCTGTTGACATACTACTGAAAGCTTGCATTTAGAGGAATCCAAAGAAAAAAATCCCATTAAAATCTGATCTAAAATAAAAGATTTCACATATTTCTAAAAATTGCAATTCTGGTCCCTTTGACCCCTTAAAGCTAAGAAATGGAAAGAGCTACACAAAATCTTGAGGCATACTAATGAAAGCTTACAATGAGAGGAATCTAAAGAAAAAAATCCCATTGAAATCTGATGAAAAATAAAAATTTTAGGTAATCCGTATGTTTGCAATTTTGGTCCCATTGGGCCCCTCATAGCTTGGAAAGGAAACAAGTAATCAAAAATCTGATGGTGCAGCACTAGTTTATTTTTCATAAAGAATCCATTGCAAATGAAAGGGCTACGCCGAGCGCAGCATGTCGACCACTGAAATTTGGACAAGTGTAAACTAAAATTAATGTGGACACAGTAATTTGGTGGACACAATAAGGACCTTGTCACTGAAATTAACTGGACACAAACTAGTGAAAATAAAAATTAGCTCTTTTAATCCCTTATTACTAGGATATTGTAAGAGCTAGGAAATTCTGTTGACTACCATCAACAAAAATCCAAAGAAAAAACTCAGGTTGAAATCCAATGAAAAATAAAGATTTCACATATTTTGAAGTATTGCAATTTGGCCCCTTTGACCCATTATAGCTTGGAAACCAAAGAGCAATGCAAAATATACTGCCATATCACTGAAAGCTTAAAATGAGAACAATGCAAAGATAAAAATCCCACCAAATTTAATGAAAAATAAAGACTTCACATATTTCTAATGATTGCAATTTTGACCTCTTTGACCCGTTATGGCTCGGAAACAGTAAGAGCTACATCAAATCTGTTGACATACTGCTGAAAGCTTACATTGAGAGGAATCCAAAGAAAAAAATCCCATCAAAATCTGATGTAAAATAAAGATTTTACATATTTCTAAAAATTGCAATTTTGGCCCTTTTGACCCCTAATAGCTCGGAAACGGTAAGAGCTATGCCAAATCTGTCCACATACTTCTTAAAGCCTACAATGAGAGGAATCAAAAGAAAAAAATCCCATTGAAATTGGATGAAAAATAAAAATTTTAGGTAATCCGCATGTTTTCAATTTTTGCCCCGTTTGGCCCCTCATAGATTGGAAAAGGAACAAGTTATCACAAATCTAATGGTGGAGCGCTATATTAATTTTTCATAAGGAATCCACTGCAAAAAACTGCATCAAAATCAGACTAAAAATAAAAAAAAATTAAATTTTTGAAATTGGCCCCCTTTGGGCCCCATATATCTCGTGAACGGTACATGCCATACAAAATCCATTGGCATACTACTGATTGGAAATTTCCTCAGGAAGACACTGAAAGAGACCCCATCAAAATCCGATAAATAATCAAGATTCTACAGTCAAATATGTTAAAATATCAAATTTAACACTTTTTGGCCCCTTTTTTTTAAAACGGGTGGGGCCACAATGATCAAAACTGAGCCAAGTGTTTCTTTTGTGCCAAAGAACATTGTGTAAAAATTTCATAAGGATTGGTCAACTTAAACTAAAGTTATTGACCAAAAACAAAAGTGTCTACAGACAACGACGACAACGACGACAACGACGCCGATGACAGCACCATACCATTATACGACGGCAAAAATTTTTGCGGTCGTATAAAAACTCCATCAAAATCGGACTAAAAATAATAAAGGGCTACGGCGAGCGCAGCATAATACGACCGCAGCATTTCGACCACTGAAATTTGAGCAAGTGTATTTTAAAGTTAATGTGGACACAGTAAAGAGCTTGACACAGTAATCAGCTGGACACAAAGTAGGCCTAGGGAACATATTTTGGCCCCTTTAACCCCTTTTAGTTCAGAAACAGTAAGAGATACGTAATATCTGTTGATAAACCACAAAAAGCTTACAACAAGAAGAATCCAAAGAAAAAAATCCCATTGAAATCCGATGACAAATAAAGATTTTACATTTTTTTTAAAATTGCAATCTTGACCCATTTGAACCTAACAGCTCAAAAACGGTAAGAGATACGCTAAATCTGTTGATTTAAACTGTAAGTTTACAACAAGAAGAATCCAAAGAAAAAAGTCCCATCAAAGTCCGATAAAAAATAAAAATTTTAGGCGATATGCTTATTTGCAATTTTGGCCCCTTTTGACCCCTTATAGCTCTGAAAAGAAACAAATTATTAAAAATCTAATTGCTAAACACTAAGTTAATTTTTCATAAGGAACCCATTGCAAAAAATTGCATCTAAATCGGACAAAAAGTAAGAAATTAATATTTTTGAGATTTGCCCCTTTTGGACCTCATTTATCTCATGAACGGTACATCCGACGTGAAATCTGTTCGTGAAATACAGATTGGAAATTTTCTCAGGAGTACACAGAAAGAAACCTTATCAAATTCTGATAAATAATAAAGATTCTACAGCCCAATATATGAAAACACCCAATTTGTCCCTTTTTGGCCCCTTTTTTGAAAACGGGAGGGGCCACAACATTAAAAACACACACATAGTGCCAAGGAACATTGTGTTAAAATTTAATAAGGATTGATCAACTGGAACTTAATTTATTGACCAAAAACAGAAATGTCTACAGACGACGACAATGACGACGACGACGACGAAAGCACCATACCATTATACGACCTCAAAATTTTTGCGCTCGTATAAAAAATTGAAATTTTTGAAATTTGCCCCTTTTGGGCCCCATTTATCTCCTGAACGGTACATGCCACGTGAAATCCGTTGGCATAATCCAGATTGGAAATTTTCTAAGGAGTACACTGAAAGAAACCCCATCAAAATCGAATAAATAATAAAGACTCTACAGTCAAATATGTGAAAACACCCAATTGAACCCTTCTTTAGCCCCTAATTCTGAAATGGGTGGGAACAAAAACTAAAGGAAATAAAGGGCTACGCGGAGCGAGGCATGATACGACTGCAGCATGTCGATAAGAAGACTCAAACAGTAATTAGCTGGACACAAACTAGGAAAACAAATCAAAGTGCTGATAGCACTAATGGACCGATTGGACTCTCTGTTTCTTTAAAACAATATTTACAAATTATGTGTGTCAAACAGAATCCAGTATTATCCCAACCAATTTTAAAAGGACACAAGAAATGGAGCATTTTGTATTCAGCAAATTAGACAAAATAGTGAATCTGGTTCTATTGTTAATCTTAATTATAAAGTATTTTCATGACTTGAATTGTTAGATGAAATAACAAATATATAATATATCAAAAAATATATAATAAAACCAATATTGCAACTGGCTTTTATAGTATTAGAACATAGAATA
>MJUU01058139.1:97880-114890 GCA_002080025.1 Modiolus philippinarum
ATCCACATCTTTGGGTCTTTGTTAAAATTGACATCATGGGGCCTCTTGTTTGCACCAAGACCAATTTCAAAAATCCGAAAGCTTATTGCGCATCTACAGACTATATGCAACAATTCTATAACAAAATTAAATCCCTAAATCCATAAATGTAGGAGGAGTTTGTGTCACATGCCATATGTGTAAAAATTGACATCATGGGGCCTCTTGTTTGCACCAAGACCAATATCGGAAATCCGAAAGCTTATTGCGCATCTGCGGACTATATGCAACAATTCTACAACAAAATTAAATCCCTAAATCCAAAAATGTAGGAGGAGTTTGAGTCACAAGAAAAGTGTGACGGACGGACGGAGGGACGGACGGACGGATGGACAGACGGAGGGTATAACATTATCCCCGAACTTTCTTCGAAAGTGAGGGGATAATGAAATTTTTGAAAATCGCCCCTTTTGGGCCCCTATTTATTTGTGAACGGTACATGCCACATAAAATATGTTGCCCATACTACTGATAGGAAATTTAATTAGGAACCCACTGAAAGAAACCCCATCAAAATCCAATAAATAATAAATATTCTACAGCCAAATATGTGAAAACACCCAATTTTGCCCTTTTCGGCTCTTTTTTTTTAAAAAGGGAGGGGCCAAAATAACCAAAACCTACCCCAGCCTTCCTTTTGTGCCAAGGAACACTGTGTTAAAATTTCATTAGGATTGGTCAACTGGAACTTAAGTCATCGAGAAAAAAAAACAAAAATGTCTACAGACGACGACGCCGGACGACAACGACGACATCGCCATACCATTATACTACCTCAAATTTTTTGTGGTCACATAAAAACAGGCTAAGTCCTAACAGAAGTGACAATTTCATTGTGCAATCATTGGTAGATAAACAAACAAAACATAAAACAACATTTTTTTAAATGTGGAAATGTAACATATTGGTGTATACAAAAGGGAGGTTCTAGGGGGTTATTATACTTATTATATAAATAGCAGTGGAAGATTGAGATTTCCTAGTGAAAGAAAAGTGAAAATTAACTGTGAAAATATTTTCCATAATTTCACTATAGGAAGTGACATCACAATAGACTTTGTCAACGTTGTTGTTAGGTAAACGTCATAGCGGATTAATTTTGAAAACCTAGTTCATGAAATAAATCTTCAATGAAATCAAATATGTGCAAAGATCTATATAATAACAAGTGAAGACCCTAATAGATGTCTCGCCCGTCCCTGCTTGACCGCTAAAATTGATGTGATTAAAGGGCAACGCCGAGCGCAGCATGATACGACTGCAGCATGTCGTCCACTGAAATTTGAAAAAGTGTAATTTAAAGTGAGTATGGACATAGGAAAGAGCTTGATACAATAATAAGATGGACGCAATAAGGAGATTGACCCAGTAATTAGCTGGACACAAACTAGATAAAATAAAAATTAGCCCTTATGACTCCTTATGATTCCTCTTTGACCCTTTATAGCTCGGAAACGGTAAGAGCTAAAATCTGATCAAAAATAAAATTGCATATTATTTTGAAAAAATGAAATTTTGGCCCCTTAGAACCCTTATAGTTAAGAAACAGTAAGACCTACGCCAAATCTGTTGACATACAACTGAAAGCTTATATCAAGAGGAATCCAAAGAAAAAAATCCCATCAAAATGCGATGAAAAATAAAAATTTTAGGTAATCTGCAAATTTGCAGTTTTGGCCCCTGTGAACCCTTAAAGCAGGGAAACGGTAAGAGCTACGCCAAATCCGTTGACACACTACTGAAAGCTTGTATCAAGAGGAATCCAAAGAAAAAAATCCCATCGAAATCTGATGAAATATAAAAATTTCATGCAATCTGCAAATTTGCAGTTGTGGCCCCTTTGAACCCTTATAGCTCGGAAACCGTTAGAACTAAGCCAAATCCGTTCACGAAATACTGAAAGCTTACATCAAGAGGAATCCAAAGAAAAAAATCCCATCGAAATCCGATGAAAAATAAAAAATTTAGGTTATCTGTCAATTTACGATTTTGGCCCCCTTTGGTCCCTCGTAGCTGGGTAAGGAAACAAGTTACCAAAAATCTAATAGTAGAGCGCTATGATAATTTTTCATAAGGAATAATTGGAAAAAATTGCATCAAAATCGGACTAAAAATAAAAAATTGAAATTTTTGAAATTTGCCCCTTTTGGGCCCCATTTATCTCCTGAACGGTACATGCCACGTGAAATTCGTCATCAAAACTCCAGATTAGAAATTTTCTAAGAAGTTTACTGAAAGAAACCCCATCAAAATCCGATAAGTAATAAAGAACCAATTTAACCCCTTTTGGCCCCCTTTTCTAAAACGGACAGGGCCCGGAGCATGAAATTATAGCCTGGGCTAAAGCATGTGCCAAGAAACATCATACTTAAATTTCAAAATGATTTGTTCACTGGAACCAAAGTTATGCTGTCCACAGACACAAAAATACCCAATTTTACCCCTTTTTGGCCCTTTTTCTGAAATGGGTGGGCCACAAACCCGAAATTAAAACCCGGGATTGCCTTTATGCCAAGACACCACATACTGAAATTTGAAGATGATCCATCCACTAGAAACAAAGTTATGCTGGCCACAGACGCCGACGCCGACGACTGAGCCATACCATAATACGACTGCAAAATTTTTGCGGTCGTATAAAAACCAAACTGACCTTATCACAACAACTTAACATGTTCACAAGACTAAGAGCCTATCACTAATAGATACTTAAAAACCAAAAATGTTCAATATAATGTTAACATAAGGTCAAAGACAAAAGCCATATAAAAGGCAATCTAGTACTACACAAGACCAACCCAAATTCAACACATCAGTAGCATACCTACCATCAATAGATAACGAAAAACTTAACATATTCACTAGACCATGAAATATGGGGTCAAGGACAAAAGCAATATGACAGAATGTCATGTTCTACCCAAGACCAACCCATACCAAATATCATTTACCTACCACTTGTAGTTACTTTGAAACTGACCTAACAAGAGCTGGCGCCCAATGGCAGCCTGATATACCCCCGCTCATTGAACCCTGAATCAATGTGGAAAGTGCAAATTTAATTATATAGGGACACAATACAGGTGTGGACACAACCACTTCCAGTTACTTTGAAACTGACCTAACAAGAGCTGGCGCCCAATGGCAGCCTTATATACCCCCACTCATTGAACCCTGAATCAATGTGGAAAGTGCAAATTTAATCATATAGGGACACAATAAAGGTGTGGACACAGTACAATTGTGGACACAATCCAAGTATAAACACAGTGATATAATCCTAGTAACCAACATGTTAAACTGTAACTGTCTGCACAACAATTGAATCTGCCTTACATTTTCTACAAAAATTGTGACGAAAAATTCCATATATTGTACAACAATGAAAAACAATGACGTCTCGGCAAACAGGAAGTGCTTACAGCGTAACCTTGAAATCCGAATACACAATAGTTTGGACCATAAAGAAGCTCTGTGCAAATCAACAATTGAATCCCACTTACAGTTTCAGAAAAAATTGTGACGAAAAATTCTAAATATCGTATAACAATGAAAAACAATGACGTCTCGCCAAACAGGAAGTGCTTATGGTGTAACCTTGAAATCAGAATGCACGATAGATTGGACCATGAGGAAGCTCTATGCCAAACAACAATTGAATCCCTCTTAAAGTTTTAGAAAAAATTGTGACGAAAAATTCCATATATTGTACAACAATGAATAACAATGACGTCTCGGCAAACAGGAAGTGCTTACTGGGCAACCTTGAAATCTGAATACACAATAGATTGGACCATAAGGAAGCTTGGTGCAAAACAACAACTGAATCCCACTTACAGTTTCAGAAAAAAATTGTGACGAAAAATTCCATATATTGTAAAACAGTGAAAAACAATGATGTCTCGCCAAACAGGAAGTGCTTATGGTGTAACCTTGAAATCAGAATGCATGATAGATTGGACCATAAGGAAGCTCTATGCAAAACAACAATTGAATCCCTCTTTAAGTTTTAGAAAAAGTTGTGACGAAAATTTCCATATATTGTACAACAATGAAAAACAATGACGTCTCGGCAAACAGGAAGTGCATACTGCGCAACCTTGAAATCTGAATACACAATAGATGTGACCATAAGGAAGCACTGTGCAAAACAACAACTGAATCCCACTGACAGTTTCAGAGAAAATTGTGACGAAAAATTCCATATATTGTACAACAATGAAAAATAATGAAGTCTCTGCAAACAGGAAGTGCTTACGAGGTAACCTTGAAAACAGAATACACGATAGATTGGACCATAAGGAAGCTCTGTGCAAAACAACATTTGAATCCCACTTACAATATCAGAAAAAATTGTGACAAAAATTCCATATATTGTACAACAATAAACTTAGTAGTAAGTCTTCCACGGAAGACATGTGTCGCCTGCAAAACAACACTATAAGTAAGTTACGTCAAACAGGAAGTGGGCATGCAAGAGATCCCAGACCCTCTTACACATTGTAGGTCCAAATACTGATACTCCATGCCAAATTGCAGAAGGCAGGGATATGTGGTTTCTGAGAAAAATGTAACAAATTTTCAATACTCGAAAAATATTCTAAGTTCAGTCAAACAGGAAGTGGGCATGCCAGAGATCCAAAACTCTATTACACGGTATAGGTCCCCATAACTGATACTCAATGCTAAATTATAGAAGGCTGGGAATTGTGGTTCCTGAGTAAAATGTGACAGAAATTTTTTGGGACACCGATTGACAAAAATATTCTAAGTTCCGTCAAACAGGAAGTGGCCTTGCAAGAGATCCCAAACTTTATTACACAGTATAGGTCCCTATACTGATACTCCATACTGAATTGTAGAAGGCTGGGATCTGTGGTTCCTGAAAAAAATGTGACAGAAATTTTCAAGACGCAAAAAATATTCTAAGTTCCGTCAAACAGGAAGTTGGCATGCGAGAGATCCCAAACTCTATTACACGGTATAGGTCTCCAGACTGATACTCCATGCCAAATTGCAGAAAGCTTTGATACATAGTTCCTGAGAAAACTGTGACAGAAATTTTTGTGACGCCGACGTGGACAACAACACCGCCAAGCCGACGACGCAAGACGACGGATAGTGATCCCTATATGTCGCCACTGCATGAACGCAGGCAACACAAAAACAATGACGTCTTGGCAAACAGGAAGTGATTATGGTGTAACCTTGAAATCAGAATACACGACAGAAGCTCTGTGCAAAACAACAATTGAATCCCTCTTACAGTTTCAGAAAAAATTGTGAAGAAAAATTCCATATGCTGTACAACAATAAAAAAAAACAATGAAGTCTCGGCAAACAGGAAGTACTTATGTGGTAACCTTGATATCTGTATATACACATCAGCCCATCATGAGAAAGCTTTTGCCAAAATATGATTTCATTCTGTAAAGTAGTTACTGAGAAAAGTGTGGTTACGGACAGACGAACGAACGAACGGAGGTAAACCAGTATACCCCCACTACTATGTAGCGGGGGTATACTTACAAAAACTTAACATGCACACCATACCGTGAAATTGGGGTCAAGGACAAAAGCCATATGACAGACTGTCATGTACTACCCAAGACCAACCCATATACCAAATATCATTGACCTACCACTTAAAGTTACTGAGAAACTGACCTAATCACAAAAACTTAACATGCTCGCTGGACTGTGAAATTGAGGCCAAGGACAAAAGCCATATGACAGACTATCATGTACTAACTGAGACCAACCCATATACCAAATATCATTGACCTACCACTTGTAGCTACTGAGACACTGACCTAATCACATAAACTAAACATGCTCACTGGACCATGAAATTGAGGTCAAGGACAAAAGCAATATGACAGACTGTCATGTACTACCCAAGACCAACCCATATACCAAATATCATAGACATACCTCTTGTAGTTACTGAGAAACTGACCTAATCACAAAAACTTAACATGCTCACTGGACCATGAAATTGAGGTCAAGGACAAAAGCAATATGACAGACTGTCACGTACTACCCAAGACCAACCCATATACCAAATATCATAGACCTACCTCTTGTAGTTACTGAGAAACTGACCTAATCACAAAAACTTAACATGCTCACTGGACCATGAAATTGAGGTCAAGGACAAAAGCCATATGACAGACTGTCATGTACTCCCAAAGACCAACCCATATACCTAATATCATTGACCTACCACTTGTAGTTGCTGAGAAACTGACCTAATCACAAAAACTTAACATCAAAGTTTACGCCGTCGCCGTCATACTTTGTACGCATATGTCTCGCTTACTATAACTAATCCAAGATTCTGATTATCACAAAATATTCAACTCATGATTGAAAAACGCTGTAATTCACTCATGTGCTGCACACATTCATGAATTACTGCGTTATTCGATCCTTCACTGAATATTTTGCAATAATCAGAATCTTGGATTAGTTATAATATGAATAAATAAATAAGCCTGAAACACCCTTTTACTAGAACCTCATTGGTACCCCTTTTTTTCGAGGGCCTGATCTGCCATGTAACGTATTGCTGCAAAAGTATCAAAAATGTTGGTCAAAACAAATATATAGGATTGTGCAGTTGGTANTCAGTGGTTTCAAAGGAGAAGAAGAAAATGTGAATTTTCCCATAGGGTCCAATGTTAAACCATGTTCCGTGCTGGCGGCCATGTTTTTTGTCGGATCAGAACAAAATGAGCAATCATTGTTAAGGACCTCTAGTACATCATTCCTGTAAAGTTTGGTTGAATTTGCTTCAGCGGTTTAAGAGTAGAAGATGAAAATGTAATTTTCCCATAGGGTCCAATGTAAAACCTAAGTTCTGCGCTGGCAGCCATGTTTTTCGTCAGATCAGAAGGAAATGAGCAATCATTGTTAAGGATCTTTAGTACATCATTCCTGTAAAGTTTGGTTAAATTTGCTTAGATGGTTTCAGAGCAGAAGATGAAAATGTGATTTTCCCCATAAGGTCCAATGTTAAACCTAAGTTCCGCGCTGGCGGCCATGTCTTTTGTCGGATCGGAACAAAATGAGCAATCATTGTAAAGGACCTTCCATACATCATTCCTGTAAAATTTGGTTGAATTTGCTTCAGCTGTTTCAGAGCAGAAGATGAAAATGTGATTTTCCCATAGGGTCCAATGTTAAACCTAAGTTTCGCGCTGGCGGCCATGTTTTTTATCGGATCGGAACGATATGAGCAATCTTTGTAAAGGACCTTTAGTACATCATTCCTGTAAAGTTTGGTTTAATTTGCTTCCGTGGTTTCAGAGGAAAAGATGATTATGTGAAAAGTTAACGGACGACAGATGCCAAGTGATGGCAATAGCTCACACTGACCTTTGGTCTGGTGAGCTAATTAAAAGATATACTTACAGGGCAAAATGTACCAAACGGACAATCTACACAGGCATCACGGCTTGTAGAGCCAAAGTTAACATTGTATGTACCATCTGGACATTCATCACACAGATTAGCACTAGTTGTAGTTTTATATGTTCCTACAATAAAATAAACATTCATCACACAGTTCCTACAATTGTCAAAACAGAAAAATGAATCTACATATTCATAATACAAGAGTAAAATGTTCTGACAATATATCTACTGATTTAAGATACTCAAGTAAAATGATTTAATAAGTAAAAATCAATCATAGAAAATTTAATCACTTACATATATTATTTACAAATATGGAAAACGATGATATTGTATCATGGGTTTTTTTCATGGGTACCTAATTTTCACTTTATTAGCAGTACTGTATGGTGTAAAGACATGAGATCACACCACACTCGCATGGTATTATCTGATACATCAAAACCTGTCTGATACGATATAAACCCAATGTAACTCATATATGCATCATGCTCATTTAAATATCAAAAGAAAATGATACATCACAAATTGGACTGTGTTGCACAAATGTCAATTTAGTTAATTGAAGTTTCAATTTTAATTCGAAATTAAGGTAGATAGACACTGTTGTGCTGTGAAAATCAATCGCTCATATGAAAAATAAAGAATCGGACATGGGTTAGGTTTGATTTTCAGGCCGGAATTGTAATTTGACAGCTTTTCCTTTGTGAAGTCATAATTGACTGACAGATGTGAAACATCATATTTTGCTCACTTTCCTGCAAATTAGCTCCCAATGTTGAATCAGAAAAATCAGCAAAATATTTCCATTAAAAGCCTGGTGACATATACATTTTTTCGTTGTTACCAATAGATGATATCATAAACTATCTATTTGCAAAAACATATAAAATTCTCATAGATAACAGGTCCATTTCTATTACGCTGAAAATGTAGATGAAAAAAATGGCAAAAATGTGCAAACTTTGACCTCCATTATAGAAATAACAAGCATGGTGGCCCAAACTTTTTATTACTCATTTCAGATTGGTAGGATTGGTTCTTCAGTTATGCTTACTTATAGCTAAATCTCATGGGTATGAATATTCGTGTCTATCTACCTTAAATCCTATGTAAATTCTGCCAAAGTTAATATCCACTTAAAATTTAGACATCAATTAATTTCAAATGATGTTTGTGCGACCCAGTCTTGTAGTATATCAGACGGGTGCAATTTCTCCTTTTCTTTTGATATTTGAATTAGTTTTGTCTGGTTTATATTGTAGATAAGGAGTTCATATTTTTTTTTATTTGAATAAACAAATAAGATATCCATTTCAGCCTCTTATGTCTCATCAGCACTTTTAAAGAAAAAATAATTATCTGTTATAACAAGTACAAAATAAGATGAATTAAAGAATTTAAGATAAGACAAAACTATTATGCAATGAGATTCTCCTAAGGTTTTTAATATTTAAGGTAATAGGTACGTAAATAGCAAAGTTTCCGGATTTCGATGAAATTTTACATGTAAGTGCATCAAATGAAGCTGAATTCCAAGGAGAAATAAATTCGATATAGCTATTTTTATGTTTGAAATATTACCAATTGAAAAATCTATCAGTTATGTTGTTTTCATATAGAATCCATGTAAAACGTACAGAAAAATAATATATGAAACGTCTTTAAATTGCTCGTGTATGAAAACGTATCCTACAATTTTTCTTCAAAAAGGATATGTTTTAAACAATGAAATTCCAATTTTAATGGTGTAAATTTTATATAGGGTCACCGAATTAATTTCGCTCGTATGAATAGTTGAACATAGACAAGGCACCCAAAAAATGGATTTTTTCGATAAAATCATCCGTCAAAATAGCGATGTCGTCGATAAAAGTTATGATTTTAGGCGTGATTTGAAAGATGAACATCTATTCAGCAATCTATACCACGAAAACGAACTGGGTGATCCGATAAAAAAATTATATCAATAAAACAGAAATTTCTTTGGCAACATAATATCAATTTTTCAGAAAAATTGTAGGATATAGTTTGAAATGACGATAATTTAAAGTGAAAATTAAAATTATTTTACATTCATTCTAAAGCAAATTTATAACGTTTACCGGTAGAGGCACTTATTTACATACCTCTCACCTTAATGGCTAATTTATGTTTTGAATAAATAACTTTCTAGAGTTTAAGTGAATTATTCAAAGGGTTCAACCCCTTCTAGAGTGCCTGATGTAACTTTTTTTTAAGAGTTCACACTGTTTATTCTTAGTTTTAAGTGTTATATATATTTGTGATGTTATGTTTTGTGGGTGTGTCTTGTCTTTGGTCTTCTGTCATATGGTGATCACATTTTGGCCTTTTTTCTGGACCTTGATTTATGTAATCTTCATTCATTTATTTTTGTAATTTGTTTTAGATTTGCACTAACCTGGTTGACACTGATCACATCCCAGCATACCTGTCCCGTCTGCCTCCATACCTGCAGGACAAGGGTCACATTTATCACAGCCTGTATTACTGAAAGTAAATAAAATATTGTTAATAAAAGAAGACACTCTGAAATTAACAATGAAAGGATATGAAGTAATTGTAATTTAAAAGATGACCATTGGAAGGAAATTCTGACCAATCCAAATTAATTCATTAAAAACTATGTGATCAATGTTAACAATGTCTAAATTTGCTGCACAATATTTTTGTGGAGTGGATTTTCAAACAGAGGGAAATATTAAAAATTATTTCGTTTGCGTCAAGATGTTGACCAATGAAACTGAACATCACAATTACATTTGAAATTATTCTATAATATTGTCTTGTCTCACGTTTGTCGACGGCCAAATTTTTCGACACTTTTCTTTCTTTTTTTCTTTTATTTTAACGAATTTAACTGACTCATCTTCAAGCAATTTATATATATAATTCACTCACTTGCACACAGTCCCTGTACCACATTGTAGACATGAACTTTGGTTTTTCTTATCTTGATAATTCCCTGGTTCACACTGGACACATTGTAATGATCCTATCGATGAGTAGGAACCTAAAGTAAAGATTTTAAGAATATAACATCAGTTTTCATGCAAGTTATGTAAGACAAGAAAGTCTCCAACACAAAAGGATAAAATATATAGTCTCGGACCAAGCTTGCCAAGTGTGAAATCATTGAAATTTTACCTGAGATTGTATGAGAATTTCTCATCTTGCACTTCTACTGCAGTTTGATTGTCTCTTTTACCATATACTATCTAAAATATACTAAAATCCACAAAGGATGCAAGGTGGCTAAGAAGAAAAAGGCATTGGACCTAAAATCTCAATGGCCAACACCACCGTGTGTAAGAATCCCACATGTGTCAAAGTTTAAAAGTACCTACTCTAGCTTAGAGGTTTCACTGATTTTACTACTTGGAACTTTGGGCTTTCTTCCTCCACAAGCATTGGGACCATATGAGAAGCTCACAATTGCTATGTGGTTGTTAATCTCACAATGGTTTAAAAAGCTCGTTTTGAGCTGAAGTTCATTGTTACGGGTGAATGCCTGTAATTTCTGATATTAGATAAAACTTGCCTTAACCTTACATAAAAAGTCTCTCTATTCCTTTGTATACTGAAGAAGTTATGTCCTTTTTTGTAATGTAAAAAAATGTGTAATGCATTCCTAACCAGGGCATATTCTAAGGGCTATTAGATGATCCTACCATTCACAGTTACTTAGATCTGAACTAGGACTTAAACTTGAATGAAAGTCACTCATGCAGAAAAGAAAGGTCAAAGTGACCTAATTTTGCCTGGATGCTGACCAACCACCAAAGATGCATGCACAGGCAAGGTTAGATGATCCTACTATGTACAGTTACTAAAATATGAACTACGACCTAAAATTCAGTGAAAGCCAATCAAGCAGAAAATATAGGGTTAGGGTTAGGAGGTACTCTAACAGTCCCCCTCATCTTTATTGAGGCGAACTAAAAATTAAATTATATTATTGCATACAGTTGAACTTCATTGGCCTCAAACACCCAAGGGACCAATGAAATAGTTTGAGTTCGAGGGGTGTTCGAGCTATTGAGGTAAAACTATGTTTAAGCTTAAACAAAGGGCCAAGAAAAAGGGTTCCAGACATGCATGGTGTTCGAGCAATTGCAGTTCGAGCCTTCACAATTTTTGCCATTGTGTTAACTTTCATGTGCACAGTACAAGGAAGTGAAGTTTAACAATATTCAAGTCTCATAACAGGCTTAACAGATACAAGCATGAGAAATAACACTGATGTGTTCACATGAACTTCTTTAGAAGTAAGACCAGGAGCATCAACATTGTGATTGTTCTGGAGCATCCACAGGGTAAGTGTTTTGGAGCATCCGCAGTGTAAGTGTTTTGGAGCATCCACAGTGGAAGTGTTTTGGAGCATCCACAGTGGAAGTGTTTTGGAGCATCCACAGTGGAAGTGTTATGGAGCATCCACAGTGGAAGTGTTTGGAGCATCCACAGTGGAAGTGTTTTGGAGTATCCACAGTGTAAGTGTTTTGTAGCATCTACAGTGTAAGTGTTTTGTAGCATCCACATTGTAAGTGTTCAGAGCATCCACAATGGATGTGCTATGGAGCATCCACAGTGGAAGTGTTTTGGAGCATCCACAGTGGAAGTGTTTTGGAGCATCCACAGTGGAAGTGTTTTGGAGCATCCACAGTGGAAGTGTTCTGGAGCATCCACAGTGGAAGTGTTTTGGAGCATCCACAGTGGAAGTGTTTTGGAGCATCCACAGTGGAAGTGTTCTGGAGCACCCACAGTGTAAGTGTTTTTTAGCATCTACAGTGTAAGTGTTTTGGAGCATCCACAGTGTAAGTGTTTTGTAGCATCTACAGTGTCAGTGTTTTGGAGCATCCACAGTGTAAGTGTTTTGTAGCATCTACAGTGTCAGTGTTTTGGAGCATCCCAGGGATGATTTTAGCTCTTTTCAAATGGGTCTCCCATCCAACAAATTGGGAATTTTGCATCACGACAACTTAAATTGGGAAAAATGAAAATATATCAAATACTGCAACATACGTTTGTATAAACCAAGAATATGTGTAAGTACACACAACAACAGTTTGAAGAATGGAAAGTATCATTACACCAAAGCCATTAAAACTATATTTTATACATTTTTTCAGACATTAAGACTATATTTTATATAGTTTTTCAAATTACACCAGATTTGAATTTTATCAAGCTGGTCATCAACGAAAGAAGTACTGCTCTTTTCCTATATGAAACCAAATCAACATTCTGTCAGAAATTCTTTGGTTGTCTGCAAATAAAGATGACTTACACATTTCAATATTACCACCAAAATCAAACCCTTCATACCCAATGATATATTTAACTCATTCCATGAAATGACTATGCATTCATTCATTAATCATATTGTACAGCAGGTCATTTCCACATTTCGTTTTAACTAGTAGAAATGAAAGCACCCCAATATGAAGTGCAGTTCCAAATTCTCAGCCAGTTAAAAGTCCCAGTTTCACAAACTCTGATTTCAAGTCATAACTATTCAATATTTATTTCAATGCAAACTGTATCTTTGGCAATGAGAGCATTTGCACGTTACCATGTATTTCAAAAGTCATGGATAAAAGTATCGAATTTCAGACACGACAATGAACGATGACAACACAATTTCAATTCACTTTAGGCATTCTGACTTTCAAGATGTTCCCCTATGGACATTTGCATTTTCAGACGTTTTGTTCATCTTCAGAGTGGTCGTAAACAGCGTAAATTGCATTATTTAGTTACTTCTGGACTTTACTGTGATGTTTTGAGTAATTTCTGGTTCTAACAAAAGGCGACACGGATCGGAACAAAAAATTCACCGGAGACGGAAATGAAAAAAATCTTGATTTTGTAAACATCATTGCCGCGATTGGGAATTTTCTTGTTTGGGGAATGGGGCCGCCGGGCGGCCCTATATTATATAGTGGCGTCATCCCTGCATCGACAGTGTAAGTGCTGTGTAGCATCTACAGTGTAAGTGTTTTGTAGCACCCAAAGTGTAAGTGTTTTTTAGCATCTACAGTGTAAGTGTTTTGGAGCATCCACAGTGTAAGTGTTTTGTAGCATCTACAGTCTAAAAGTTTTGGAGCATCCACAGTGTAAGTGTTTTGTAGCATCTACAGTGTAAGTGTTTTGTAGCATCTACAGTGTAAGTGTTTTGGAGCATCCACAGTGTAAGTGTTTTGGAGCATCCACAGTGTAAGTGTTTTGTAGCATCTACAGTGTAAATATCAAAATACCGAAGTTACTGTCAATTTAATTTCTGCATATGCGCATTTCGACAACTTATGTCTCATCAGTGCAGATAAAACCAAAGCATTTGGAAGTCCATTAACAAAAACGTGTAAAATCTGATGGAGAACAAAAAACCAAATCGGTCTAAATAGAAAAGCCAAAATTCAGCTAAGGACAGAGCTATGCATGAGGGAGATACTCCTTAGTTGTAAAAGGTTTGGAGCATCCACAGTGTAAGTGTTTTGTAGCATCTACAGTGTAAGTGTTTTGGAGCATCCACAGTTAAAGTGTTTTGGAGCATCCACAGTGTACGTGCTATAAAGCATCCAAAGAGGAAGTGTTTTGGAGCATCCACAGTGGAAGTGTTATGGAGCACCCACAGTGTAAGTGTTTTGTAGCATCTACAGAGGAAGGGTTTTGTAGCATCTACAGTGGAAGTGTTTTGGAGCATCCACAATGGAAGTGGTATGAGCATCCACAGTGTAAGTGTTTTGTAGCATCTACAGTGAAAGTGTTTTGGAGCATCCAGAGTGTAAGTGTTTTGGAGCATCCACAGAGGAAGTGTTTTTGAGCATCCACAGTGGAAGTGTTTTGGAGCATCCACAGTGGAAGTGTTCTGGAGCATCAACAGTGGAAGTGTTCTGGGGCATCCACAGTGGAAGTGTTATGGAGCATCCAGAGTGTAAGTGTTTTGGAGCATCCACAGTGAAAGTGTTTTAGAGTATCCACAGTGGAAGTGTTCTGGAGCATCTACAGTGTAAGTGTTTTTGAGAAGCCACAGTGGAAGTGTTATGGAGCATCCACAGTGTAAGTGTTTTGTAACATCTACAGTGTAAGTGTTTTGAAGCATCCACAGTGGAAGTGTTTTAGAGCATCCACAGTGAAAGTGTTTAAGAGCATCCACAGTGAAAGTGTTTTGTAGCATCCACAGTGGAAGTATTTTGGAGCATCCACAGTGTAAATGTTTCGGCGCATTCACAGTGTAAGTGTTTCTGAGCATCCACAGTGTTAGTGTTTTGAAGCATCCACATTGTAAGTGTTCAGAGCATCCATAATGAAAGTGTTTTGGAGCATTCACAGTGTAAGTGTTATGGAGCATCCACAGTGTAAGTGTTTTGGAGCATCCACAGTGTAAGTGTTTTTGGAGCATCCACAGTGTTAGTGTTTTGGAGCATCCACATTGTAAGTGTTTAGAGCATCCACAGTGAAAGTGTTTTGGAGCTTCCACAGTGTAAGTGTTTTGGAGCATCCACAGTGTAAGTGTTTTTAGAGCATCCATAGTGTAAGTGTTTTGGGGTACCCACATTGTAAGTGTTTTGGAGCATCCACAGTGTAAGTGTTTTTGGAGCATCCACAGTGTAAGTGTTTTGGAGCATCCACAGTGTTAATGTTTTGGAGCATCCACAGTGTAAGTGTTTTGGAGTACCCACAGTGTAAGTGTTTTGGAGCATCCACAGTGTAAGTGTTTTTGGAGCATCCACAATGTAGGTGTTTTCTCTTATGCTATGCAAACTAACATGTCATAATCTACTCATTACATTTTTTTATAATGTTTTATTTGTTCATACCTGGTAAACATGCAGGACAATCACCTAAACCTGTGACATTTCCGTATGTACCTGCTGGACACAGGTGACAAAACTCACAACCAACTGCTCTAAAAATATAAAAAAAAAACAATAGCTAAAATGAATGATAAAATCACAGAATCAATACCTACATATTAAACATTAATATAATTACAATTTCTGCATCAAATAAATACCAGTTTTATAAATTAAGACTGAACCTCATCAGACTAAACTTCATTCAAATTCAGTCCCACTGTCCATGATCAGAAAAAAATAGGTTAAGTCCTAACAGAAGTGACAATTTCATTGTGTAATCATTGGTAGATAAACAAACAAAACATAAAACAACATTTTTTTAAATGTGGATGTATCCAAAAAGGAGGTTCTAGGGGGTTGAACCATGTCTCCCCTATTGGAAATTGAACAAAAAAATTCCTGCAAATTCTAAGGCCTTAATTTAATTATAGTACCCACTATTCTAGGGGTGTGTTTTTTCGCATTTAACACAGTAGGCTTAGGTAGAGCTTGGGTTAAGGTTATTGATTAAAGTTATAGTTGGGAATAGAATAAAAATTTGTGCCTGATTCTTAATGTTTGGTTAGAATAAGATAATTAAAGCTACCAGGAAAGTGTCCAGTAAAGTAAAATTAGGCCAATTTTATGCTAAAATTACTTATTATATAGATAGCAGTGGAAGATTGAGATTTCCCAGTGAAAGAAAAGTGATAATTAACTGTGAAATTATTTTCCATAATTTCACTATATGAAGTGACGTCACAATAGACATTGTCAACATTGTTGTTAGGTAAATGTCATGGCAGATTAATTTTGAAAACCTAGTTCAGGAAATAAATCTTCAATGAAATCATCAAATATGTGTGAAGATCTGTATAATAAAAACTATAACTAATCCTTGATTCTGATTATTGAAAATATTCAACTCTGCATGCATTAGTGAATTACTGCATTTTTCAATCATTCCTTGAATATTTTGCGATAATCAGAATCTTGGATTAGTTATAATATGAATAAATAAATAAGCCAGAAACACCCTTTTACTAGAACCTCATTGGTACCCCTTTTTTTCGAGGGCCTGATCTGCCATGTAACGTATTGCTGCAAAAGTATCAAAAATGTTGGTCAAAACAAATATATAGGATTGTGCAGTTACTCTTGGTATATTGAAGTCCATACTAGCTTGAACTGTTTTCATTGGTTCCTTGGATGTTTGAGCCATCAAAGTTTGACTATTTACCAAATTATAGCAACCTACAAGTCACATCTGGACAGTGACCCGATAAATTTCTTGTTTCATGACTGCAGTTCTGTGATACTGAAATTTTCAGTCTATGTAGATCAACATAAATTGGTACTTGTAAATTACCAAACCAGAGGCTCCCTGGAGCCTATATCGCTCACCTGGCTTTCAGTTGCCACAATCAAGCTAACATTGTAAATTATACAGTTGAACTTCAGTCTCTCAAACTTTGGTAGAGCAAACACCACCATTAACTTGGACTCTATTTTAAGTCTGATCATGTTTTACTGTACATCTTTGTTGGGCTTTTTTGACAAATTGTCTTGCTAAGGACCACTTTCGACACCAGTTTTGAAGTCGAGACATCATTTGGAAAATGGCAGTCAACAACAATTATATCTTTAAGTTACGACATCAATATCTATTTGGAAACCAAATTTCATTGAAATC
>MJUU01058140.1:0-60067 GCA_002080025.1 Modiolus philippinarum
CCTGACAGACATCGCCACAGATATTCCAACCCTTAATTGACAATTATAGTTTCTCGATGGGAGATCCATTGTAATGTAAATCTGATTTAACTGAATTTTAACTGTAAAATATCCCACCCGGCTTAAATGATTTTCTCTGCATGCTTAAGTCGGTCTCATTATTGGTTTTTGCTAATTAAAGCTAAAAGTGCTATCCATGGAACAAGATCGCTGTGTTTTCTAAAATTAACAATTATTAAAATTATTTACTTTAATTATTGATTCAATAGTTCAGATTTCATAAAACTTTACGAGTTTTTTTGAACAGAATCAAATCTATCTTTTTCACATAAAAGTCTTAGTTATTTCAGTAATTTTTTCAGATGATCTGAGCCAAAACTATAAGAGCAAGAACAAAAGAAAAATAGAAATATATGTATTTGTCTTTTTTCCATGAACTGGACTTTATTATTATCCCCGCATTTTCGAATGAAAGTTCGGGGATATTGTCGTTGGCATCGTCCGTCCGTCCGTCCGTCTGTCCGTCCGTCCGTCCGTCTGTCGGTCCGTCACAAATCCTTGCGACGCGAACTCCTCCTACATTTTTGGATTTATGGTTTTAATTTTGTTATAGAACTGTTGCATATATATGCTGCAGATGCGCAATAAGCTTTCGGATTTTTGATATTGGTCTTGGTGCAAACAAGAAGCCCCAAGATGTCCATTTTGACACATGTGGCATGCGACGCGAACTCCTCCTACATTTTTGGATTTAGGGTTTTAATTTTGTTGTAGAATTGTTGCATATGGTATGTAGATGCGTAATAAGCTTTCGGATTTTTAATATTTATCTTGATGCAAACAAGAGGCCCCAAGATCTTATATTTTGGAGAGTATTTGGAAAAGATAAAAATTCTGAAATCTTAGAATTCGAAAATGTGATTCCAATGTTGGTAAATATCCTGAAAGTCTCAAAGACCACTTATTTTTTTGAATTCTACATAGCAACCATACATTTAGCATTTGTTTTGATAAGGTTAATCATTTTCACTAATTGGATTTCAAAAATATTTGATTCCAATTTTGTTAAATTTCCTGAAATTGTCAAAGACCACTAATTTTTGGAATTCTACATTGAAACAATAGTTAAAAAATTTGTTAGAATTAGAAGAAACATTTCACCAATTTGATTTCCAAAAATGTATGATTCAAAGTTTGGTAAACTTCCTGAAAGTCTCAAAGACTACTAATTTTTTGGAATTCTGCCTAACAACTATATATTCTTTAATTCCTTTTGGTCTAATTAGTGACTGTCAATATTTTAATTTCAAAAATGTTAAGAAAAATTATACCCAGGGTCTATAGCTGTTTTCTGTGTCAAACAGGGGGTGCGGGGATCACTGTCGTTTCCGACAGTCATTACTCTAGTTTGTTATTTTTTAGCCAAGTTGTAGTAATCCAGAAGATTGTGACTGAAATATATCACAAAGTACTTTCGTTTAAAATTTCAGAGAAATTTCTTGTAAAGTTATTTTTTTCTTTAAAATGGCCACCAGGGTAGACCAATTAAAATATAGCTCGGCAGAAAATAACAGCTCTTTAAGGAAACTAATTTCTGTTTGTCGATACTCTAGAAAAGCCCCATTTTTAGACCTTCCTAAAATGAGGTAATTGACTCTGTATCGAATACTTTAGAAATAAGATTGATGAAATTGAAATAACATTCTTTCACTAACCAATAGTTATCTTGAATGCTTGCATCGAAACATATGAATGAAATATAGTTCTTTTCTTGAATCTTATTGAGACCTAAATTATGTTTTCACACATGTATTTCGTTTTGGTTTGTTATGAGAAAAAATAAAAAAACTATGAAATTTGTTCAACAAATACTGCTTGTTCATTGTCTCCCATATGTCATATTTATATTATTCGAGACGTAACTTAGTTTGTAGCAATTTCCATAAATCAAAGAAAAATTAATAATTGTAATGAGAAAAATGACACCTTATTTTTTAAAATTGATAAACCACCGTTATTCTCTGTATATGCTTTCAGAAACTCAGCTGGATATTTGCTATTACGTATTCACATTCCTTATTCAAGCTGATCTTATATTTATTTCATATTGAAAATTCATGGATATTCTGTTAATTTTGATTTCTTTACAATTCTGTTATTGTTGTCTGTATCAAAACAAACATTTAATGTACTTTTATAGGTGATCAATAAATATCAGAAGTTTTTACTTAAAACTTGTTTTTTTCCGTGGATCGTAAAATTTGAGTTATTTTGCAAATTGTTCGATTTTAATAATCGCAAACGGGATACATTCCTGTGTAAAATATTTACGGAATAGAATTATAACCTCAGAAGATTATTGATGCATCAATCGAAAATTATATTCTCGGGAAAAAAAGATCTAAAATGTTATGTTTTATTTTGCTCCGTAAGAGTATTGCTCTATTTTGTTTATTTCATGAAATGCAATTTCAGCATGTTTGAGATACGTTTGCACAGAATCTTTCATTTTCCCTCCATCTGTCGTAAACTTTTCTTTTAAATAACTTCTTCTTGAGAACTGCTGAATGGATTTGAACCTTATTTGGCATGAAACATGCTTATGAAGTGCTGATTAAGTATTTATACTTTGGTGCCGATCCGTCATCCAACATGCCCGCCAGTCGTGCACTTCGTACAAAATCTGACTTTTCTGCTAATAACTACTTCTTGAGAATCACTGGATGGATTTAAACCAAACTTGGCACAAAAAAATGCTTATGGTGTGCTGACCAAGTGGTATTATTTTGGTGCTGATTCGTTTTCCTACATGGTCGCCAGCGTCAAAACCTAATTTAACATTGGACCCTTTGGGAAATGCATGCAACTATGTTCTATAGAAATGCTGAATTGATGAAAGCCAAAGTTACCATGAATGATGCTTATTAGGTGCTGACCAAGTGTTGTTACTGTGGTGCCTATCTGTCCTCCAACATGGCCATCAGCAGCCAAGCTTAGTTTAACATTGAACCCTATTAGAAAATGCATACATGTACAATGCATACAACGATTTTCTTCTCGTGAATTTCTGAATGATTTTAAACAAAAGTTGGCATGAGTGATGCTGATAAGGTACTGAACAAATGCTGTTACTTTGTCATCAAGCAGCAAAACTTAGTTTCACATTGGATCATAAGATCTTCTGAACTGCTGAATAGGTTATATGCAAATATAGCATGAATGATGCTTATGAAGTTGTGACAAGAGTTGTAACATTTGTAACGATTGGCCACAAACATAGAAACTTAGTTTAACGTTAGACTCTATGGAGAAATGCATGCAAATGACTTTCTAAGGAACCGCTAAATGGATTTAAACCAAACGTTGAATGAATGATGCTTATCAGGTGCTAATCAAATGTCGTTTCTTTTGGTCAGTAGCGGCTAAACTATTGTACCCTATGGGGAAATGCATGCAAAGATCTTTTTCTAGAATTGCTACATGACTTTAAATAAAAAATAGCATAAATGATGCCTATTAGGTGCTGACCAATTTATGTTACGTTACCTTGGTGCCGATCCGTCATCTAACATGGCAGCCAGCGGGGGACTAATATTGCAACATTTGACCCCACCCGAAATACATGCAAAGATATTCTTTAAGAGTACCAATAAGTAGATTAACACTGAACATGGCATGAATGATTCCTATGAGGTTGAGACCAAGTAATGTTACTTTGGTAATTATCGGTCATTCTTCATGAACGCCTCAGTTGAACCTAATTTTAAATTTGACCTAATGGAAAAATGCATACAAAGATCATCTTCTAAAGAGCTGAATAAATCAAAACAGAAAATAGCACGAATGCTTCTTATTAAGTGCTGATCAAGATTGTAGACAGTAGGGAAAAAATTAACTAAATGTTGTGCAATGTGGTTTTTTTACCTAGAAAATGAGACCTTTTAACATTGAAATCTATTCAACTACATGTATCTGCCATAGTCTAGGTGAGCGATAGAGGCTCTTGAGAGCTTCTTGTTATTATGTGTTTATCCCCTGTCAAGTGAATCATTATGTAGTCTTCCAAATGTTTGGTTTGACCTGCACTGATGAGACAAAAGTTGACGAAATGGCCATCTGCAGAAACTTAAATGTACATTTACTTCTTTATTTAGTTATTTATTACTCTTCGATTTCATCACCCCTTGCTTGTGTGTACCAAGTTCTTCTGAAATACCTGTCACGTTTGTTAATCTACCCATTGAGCGCTGTATTCTGAACTTGAATGGTTTCTGTCATTATGCGTTTTACTGGCCATATTGATTTGGGTACTGTTTACTGTCACAGTGAGTATAGGGTCTTAAAATCTTGTCATGTGATACCGACAACTCACAATAAAATTCAAAATAGAAAGCATTCCCCTCGGCCATACGATTTTCGGGTTATGTAGTTTAAGTTTTTGTTTGGAGCGTAATATATTATCTCGAAAAGTGCGACTTCGGGGTACAACTTCTGTACCCGGAAGTTTCAAAATTGAACGAGACTTACAGACCCAATTCCATCCCAGTAGTTTTCGAATGCCATTATTACTATTTCCTAATTGACTATCGGTCATTAGTTGCAAAACATACTGCTGTAAGCACCTCTTTCAAATTGACGATGATTTACTGTTCATATTACTACCAAAACTGTCATGACTACCTTGTTAAGATTTTTTTTTCATAATTCGAATAACAACAAAGTTATTTTCTCGATAAACGCTTCTTGCCCATTAATGCGCTCCGAGGAAAATAGTGCTGTATATTGTGACGTCAAATTCAATGAAAACATTGATTTAATTTCAAAGGATTGGAATTATAAGAAAAAAAAGTAATTTTGGAAGAGTTTATGGATGTGTAAACGCGGCTTTTCACTCACAAACTTTACATAAAGTCCTTCGGACTTTATTTAGTTTTTGAGTGAGTCGGCCGCGTTTACACATCGATAAACTCCTCCAAAATGACTTTTATTCCTATATTTTAATTTTTTTTTGTAGTTCGGTCGGGTTAATTCTGTCATTACCATGAACTCTTATATCATGACCCAATGAAAAACACGTCATTTGCTTTAAATTGTCAGGGTTTTTTTTGCTATCGTTGACAAAAGGAATAGACGATATTCCACTTTCAAATTTTTTGGTAATTGTCGACATCTTACCCCGAATCTACTGGAAACTGGTACCTGACGTCAGTTCAGCGTAATCTAGGAATTCTCCTATTTATTTTCTGGACCTAAAATAAATTGGTTGGAAATGACCCGCCTGGGATAAAATGTTGATTTATGACATGTTCGGCTTTTTTCAAATCATAAATACCTTTCATATTTTGATTGAAGAATTTATTCCCTTTGCCCTCATACAGCGGGACGCCATTTTTACCCCGTTTGAGCTCTTTGACCCGCTATTCTAATACCCGGAACGTTCCGGAATTGGACTTTTGGAAGAACGTTTATTCAAATGCTACTAAATGGATATGCGACCATCAAATGCCAATATGATTAACAAGGAGTCCTTGGTGCATTTAATGCAATAAACCTTTCCAAGGTACTACAATTCTCAAAATCAAATTCCAAAGCTAAAACGTCTTTACGGGAAAAGGCTATGACAATGTTTAAAACAAAATAAAAAATGGCTTGGGTATCCTGACCGAAATTTACACATATATTTTGAATATAAGAATTTTAATTGCTTTGCGGATATTTATATAGTACTTTGACAGTTTGTGCCTACTGATAACGACATATAAATGATCTTTGGACGGAGTACGAAGTTATTATTTATAGATATGCGTTTTGACAACTTAATTTACAAAATTGAACGATCAGGTTAAAAAGATTAATCCGACGACAACGTCATAATCACAAAAATTAAGATGGAAAAAAACGTCACATAAGTATGGCGCAGAAAATGAAAACATAAATACAGCTGAACAATCCGGACCCAATTTCAAACCATGGAATATCAGGTTTTCCTTACAAAATACAAAAAAATATATCTTGCGTCTGTTCAGGGCAGTTGAAATCAATACATTTCTGAAGACCACTACCCAAACGTTATGCAAAAGCGGAATATGAAGAAATAACCAATATTATCTAAAGGAAAAGTCAATATGATGGAAAGATTTCAATTCATTCAATCGTTCCTATAGAAAATGAACAATATTGTACGATAACTTATATTATGGGCCGGATTCATAAGATTGAAAGTATTCAATGCAAATTTTCGACCTATAATTTTTTGGCTTATCCGATATTTTTGATTTCCACCTCTAAGAGATAATGGCTTATGTGCTCGTCTTGAATACGAATGCTCGATACTAGCTCGAATCAAACAAAAGACTGCAAAACTGTTATTTTGTCAAATAAAAAAAGGAGTGGGCACGCAATCAGAAAATAGTATCTCATGCAGACTATTTCTTTTTAGTAATCACTTTGGAAGCTATCTCGGCTTGCTTGTGTGGTAAAAGGCAAGGCAACTATCACTTTACATCTTTCATGGAACTTGTTTCTGTCACGAAATATAGCTATAATTGATTGATTGATTGGTTGTTGTGTAACGCCAACTTCAGCAATATTTCAGCTATATCGTGGCGTGAACTGTTGATGATATTATGATTATTGCTCACTCATACATATATATTACACTATGAAAACAGCAAAGATTCATTTTAATTTGTACAGAAGTTATAGAGATTACTTGACAAAGATAAAGATGTTGAATCATCAGAAAAAAAAATGGAATATCTAACCCTCAGCATCTACTTTTATGTCGTCACAGGTTCAATCAAAGGTTTTGTAAAACAAATAAGACACCAAGATTAATATGTATGTTTCAGATTCTTATATTGAAAACAATCAGGTTCAAAATGAACACAATCGTAAATATTCAGCCATCTCTTGTTTTCATTATTGTTTTTCTGGTGCAGTTTGCTTGTAGATTGTGGCATGTGACTGTAGTTCCTGGCCATTGTAGGTGTTTGCTGTTATCCTCTTTTTTGTAATTACATCTATGCTACACTAAAACCATACTTGATTTGCCAATTTAGTTACGATTCTGATTGCAAATGAACATTGAATCAAAACTTTAGGCAGTTTGCATATTTGTAAAAATGGCAAAAAATGATAACTAAGAGAGCAAATAGTAAACAATATTTATTTTGGTTTGAAATGTTTAAAATTCACAATATTATATAATTTACTGGTTTGCTTAAAGGAGTATGAGCTATTTTTTTCAGAAGCGTTTGGTATCCTTTGGTTTGTTTTATCCATTCAAACAGGGTTAAATATTTTTGCACAAGGATCATATTTTCGTGGTGATAGGTCACGTTAAAATTCAGAAATTGACATGTACATAGATTTATCAACTCTTGATTACACTTTCATATTGTAAGGCAAATAGGTAGCTTATGAATATAGAGAACCGTTTCCCGCCAAATAGTGACGTCTGATATACAATTAATTCTTACATAGATTTTCAAATATTTTTGCTCTGTTATATTTGAAAAAATTTTCAGACAAACGCAGACATTTTCTGTCTAATTACATTTTTGTTATAGATTCATACTTCCTATTTCATTTTATAATTTTGAGGCAAACAACTTTATTTCAAAAATAAATAAAAACATTGAAATGAACCCCCTTAAAGAATCTGTATTTGTCTTTTTTCGAAATGTCCTTGAAAATTTTCTTTTTGAATAACTGGTTATCTTTTCTGTAGAACCTGAAAGTAAAAAAGTCAATGAATTATTAGTTATTGTATTTGTACAGAATGGTCATAAAATATTCTAATTTCTACATCGTGAGTTTCTTTCAATTGTGGTCAAGCCTTATGATAGATCTTAACCCCATTTTCTAATAAGTGTTATTTCTTCAGAGATCTTCACAATGAAAACATGAACACTTGGATTGGCATTTTCAATTATCATCTAGACAAAGCCGTTCTAATTGCACCTTTAGGAATTTCTAATGAAATTAACCATCGTTTCGTACTGTCTACCCTCCCTCAATGTTTTGATTATTAAACTAGCAGACAATAAACGTCTAAATCTTTGGAGGTTTCCTTTTTTAAATGGCTTATACACAAACTAACTTAATTCTTCACAAATATTTAAGCTTTAAACATTCTTACCAAAAATCATTTAAATGGTGTCATCGTAATTTATAATCTTTGTAAAAAATTTAGTAATTCCATATTTTTTTCAGATATATCAAAATTTAATTTGTTCATTGAAATCTGAAAATTTTTGTTTTTTAAGTGGGCTTGTGCTCAAACTAACTAAATTCTTCACAATAATTTAAGCTTTAAAACATGTCTGATTAATATAAATAGTGTCATTGTGATTTCCAATCTATGCAAACAATTTAGTAATTCCATATTTTTTTTAGATAAATTCAAATGTAAATGTAAATCTGAAAATGACCTTTTATTATCGTCCGCGTTTTGTAGGTACTAATATAGAAGATTTTAATGTTTTGTTCCATTGATTAATTGTTTAACATCAACTTAACCAATATTGCAAGGAAGAGTGATTTATGTATTGAAGAAACAATATTACTTGGGGGGGGGGGGTATGTCGCGTCATAAAACAAGTTTAGTCCACAATTTCTTTTGAAATGGCTGTACCAAATCAGGACCGTTGTGGTGGACAATTTTTTTTCTGTGGTTTTTCACCTGTGGTTTTTCGGCTCTTGATAATTCTTTTCGTTAATTTTGTAAATACTCATCTGCGTGTTAGAACAGGGTGAGACTGTTAGTATAAATCGAATGATGAATAACAACAATTTTAAGCTGTACCAAAAGAGATCATTGCTGGTCATAACAGATCATTCCTTTTTGCAGCTTCGGATATTGCTGTGTGTTGCTTTAAACAGTCATTTGATTATATTAATCGCGACAAGAGTCAACTTCAAGATTAAAAATTTGGAAGTGAGTGTTAATCACCGAAAACATTTTTTCTGTTTAAATACTACAGAAAACACTCGGCAGATATCCAGACAAACTTAGAATTAATTAATTGTTTGAGTTATGAGATTTATCGGTAATTTGTATGAGTTTCCTTTGATCTCACGAAGCAAATATTTTTCAGTATTTGCTACTGCCAGAATACGAAAAAATATTGGCAAAAAGTATCTTAGGCCACGCCTACTTTGTCAATCAGAATCAATGAAACAAAGAAATATACATCTTACAGAGACTCTTACCGGATCGTACAAATTCTTTTACCAATCAATACTAGTCAATTTCATGATTTGTTGAAAATTAACATTCAATTTAAAAATTTGTTTTATTAAATGATTTAGTGAAATACCGATAAAAAGAATAATAGAAGTTTTGTTTTTGATGCAAGAAATATTGACTCCAATAATGGACTCGCCCACAAGGGGCTCGTCCATTATTGTTCGCCAATATTTCTATTATCAAAAACAAAACTTCCATTATTTTATATATATCGGCATTCATTGAATTTGACTTAACATATATATATGTAGCGAGTACCCGGAAGTTGCATTTTAAACAAAAACATATGTCGTTCAAAGCAAAAAACTTCATAGTGATCTATTTATATATTTACTATTGTTTGTTTTATATGTATGTCTTACTTAATATTGTTATATATTAATTGTTGTAAATATGTTGATATTTAGAGGGCCCCAATGAAATTAGACAATGTCTAATTGGATTACCCTCTTTAAATAAAGATTTTATTATTATTATTATTATTATTATTATAAAAAAAATTGAACGTCATAATCCTGCAATGTCATATTTTGGCGGGAAACGTTTTCAAATTTCAATTTTATCGTGATTTCTCGCTGTCACATGACGAGACTTACAGACCCTATTTGCATGCGCTGGCATTCTCTTGGTCATCATACACACAAAAGTAACAAAAAAGAAAATAGATGTAAATATATCTGCTACAAACAAAATATTTAGGTAGTGGATATGTATGTGCAAGTGTTGTCTAATATTGGTTTCCGGGGAAGATGCAGGATATAAGAAATAATAAAATACAGAAGTAATAAACGTAAATCCTGAAAATGGTATGAATCAACTATTGCAAAAAAATCATTTTCAAGCAAAATTTGAAAAAAAACACGTGTTAAAAGTACAAGTATACTGGTAATTTAATACAGAATTTCAACAATTATTTTCTTTGACTGTGAAAGAGGGGTGCACACCCCTTGAAATCAGCACCCTAGGTTCAGAAAATACCTAACAACAGAACTATATTAAAGTTGTATAATTTTGATTATTTTCTTATATATATAATTGTCCTAACCACAGGCGAAAAATATGGAAAATGGAATATCTCACCAGCACATTTAATAAGACATATAGAAATTTAACTATCAAAACTTGTTATAACTGAAATGCTTTACCATTTATCAAAAAATAATGAATGAGGAACATTTGTAAATAATCTCACTGAAACAAGTTATCTTGATATGGCCAAAGGGACAATAACATACATATCAATAAACGCTTTTGGTGCTTAGATAAAAATCATTATGACCAAAGATAATTCACAAATGTTTCTAATTGAAACAAGTATTTACTCTTAACAGAGTTACTTCCTTTATGGGTTGAATCTATTTCTGGTCAGGGCAAGACTTCATAATGACATAAAGCAAAATAAGTGAAAACAGAACCATAAGTCTAAAACGAACAATACAAGGACTATAGTCACAACGGAAAAACAAAGAAACAACGACATAACATGAGTACGGCACAGAACAGAAAAATGAAGCCACACACATCAACAGAGGTGAACAACACGGATCCAATCAAAAAAAAACATACACCCTTATAAATGCTTGAAATAGACCTACCGATTATATGTTTTCTGACAAAATCTTAAGCGGCATTAAGGTCCGTAAGTCTCGTTCAATTTGGGAACTACAGGGTACATAATTTTTCACGGAAATTGCTTTTTAACAAAAACATCAAGCAAACAATTTGGATGTCACAATGCTGCAACGTCAAATTCTTGCGGGAAATGTTTTCAAAGTTAAATCTTATCGTGATTTCTCGATGTCATACTTACAGACCCTATAAACGATGTTTGACATACCGCCTAAGGGGTTATTTTCGCGGGGCGCAATTTTCGCGATTTTCTTCAAAATTGCTTGACTTTATTTTCGCGCGACTCAGATTTTCGCGATTCCTTATCGTTTATTGTATAAAGTATCATATAAATTATATTTCGCGGAATGATATTTTGCGATTTCAGAATGGTCGTGAATAAAGCGAAAATTAAGTCCTCGCGAAAATAACCACTTATACGGTCTAAGATCTTTGTCTGAAGAGGAAAGAGTTTCAAACTTGCTTATTCCATTGAATTAAGAAATACCAACATATCTCTTAACAAGAACAAGCTGGAGATACACCATAACATCCCCAATTTTACGATGATAGCTAGATATTGAACAATTCACGAGGGTCAGTGCCAAATATATTAAATTTATTTTGTCTTTGAACTCGTATTTTAATGTTAAGCGTTAATAAGGAATCGTTACATAAATAGGTTTATATCTGTTCTATTAAAAAGGACTAATCAGGAGCTTACAACGAGTAAGAGTTATAAAATGAGAAAATAGATAAAGGACCCGAACATGTGAAACAGAGCTACATAAAAAACGTGATACTTAATTATGCAAGTATTTTCACATAGACTATTGCTACTTTTTTTTTAAAAAATTGATTGAGTCTGTAGCCTAAGTGTATAAATCGTCACTAATTGATGTTTCTGTCTTCATTGAAATGACAGTAATATGGATTATATCTATATTTTTCTAAATTATATTGACAAGTAAGATGCGACCTATGATTGAACTTTTTAGTATTTGACGATACCATTCGTAGCATGCCGTTTGTTTATTTTGGGCATGATCGTGCTGTATCATGGACTGATAATTTGTGCTTTGAATGAAAATAATCATGAGTTGAGATTTTAAAGGGAAAACGCGAAACAACCACTGAAATATATCTTCTGAAAAAAATCCTCCCGAAATCTCACATACAAAAAATTAAGAAATAGAGAAAATCGTTCGAGTGTAAATCTATTTAAGGTTTGAAAGTTACTTACTGACCAAATTGTTTCTTGTTAGAATAGAATAAAAATGATAACAAGATACACCTACAATGGCCGAAAAACATAGTCACTAGCAAAAGCCAGCGGTAGGGTTAAACCGGTTTATGGGTACCCAAACCTCCCCTTTTTCTGTCCCGTTTCCCTAAAGTATAATAAACATACGAATAAAACCCAAAACAGATAGACTACTAACCCAATGACCACAATCTTGACGGAAAAAAAGAGGGACAAAACGTATTTTGAAAGATTGGCCAAGGAGTGCTCGCATAAACTGCCGGCTAGCTCAAGGAGCCTAGTCTGCTTGTAAAACACTTTCGCACAACGGAAGAAAAATCAAACTCAAAACTCCCAGATGTGTTTGGTAAAGACTCTCATGTATTTCAGTATAAGAAATGCCCTTGGTAATGAGCCGTTTGCGAGTGACGTTATATTTAGATATCAAATGTTCATATCTTGGATGAAACTTTTTAAATGTATTTAACAATTTATGAAATCTGTAATCTTGCTGCAAGAGTTTGGAAGTAATAGTAAGGTTACGTTCATTAAAGTCGTCAAGAGTAGAACAAACGCGTGCGAATCGTACCAGTTGAGAAATATAAATTCCGTAGGATGGGGCTAGAGGAACGTCGTCATCAAGAAAAGGGAAATTAGTAATACTGAAATCAAAATCATCCCTTTTATCGTAAATTTAAGTTTTTATTTTAATAGAATCAATGATGATAGTTAGATCCAGAAAAGGGCAATATTTGGAATCATTGTTAGCTTTATAAAGTTTTTAAAAGTTGTTGTGGGTGGTTGATGTCGACATAATCTAAAAACTGGGGATTGTCAATAGACGATATTCCACTTTCAAATTTTTGGGTAATTGTCGACATCTTACCCCGAATCTACTGGAAACTGGTACCTGACGTCAGTTGAGCGTAATCTAGGAATTCTCCTATTTATTTTCTTGACCTAAAATAAATTGGTTGGAAATGACCCGCCTGGGATAAAATGTTGATTTATGACATGGTCGGCTTTTTTCCAATCATAAACACCTTTCATATGTTGATAGAANAATTTCAGTATAAGAAATTCCCTTGGTAATGAGCCGTTTGCGAGTGAGGTTATATTTAGATATCAAATGTTCATATCTTGGATGAAACTTTTTAAATGTATTTAACAATTTATGAGATCTGTAATCTTGCTGCAAAAGTTTGAAAGTGATAGTAAGGTTACGTTCAATAAAGTCGTCAAGAGAAGAACAAACGCGTGCGAATCGTACCAGTTGAGAAATATAAACTCCGTAGGATGGGGCTAGAGGAACGTCGTCGTCAAGAAAAGGGAAATTAGTACGTAAATTTTAGTTTTTATTTTAATAGAATCAATGATGATAGTAAGATCCAGAAAAGGGCAATATTTGGAATCATTGTTAGCTTTATAAAATTTTTAAAAGTTGTTGTGGATGGTTGATGTCGACATAATCTAAAAACTGGGGATTGTCAATAGTAAGGATATCGTCAATATACCTGCTGTTATCAAAATAGAAATAAGCTGGTCACTGTTTTGCATGATTCCATTTTGTAGTTTTTTCATGAAGTCATGTTCGTAACAGAAAAGAAAAAGATCTGCGATGGGAAGTGCACAAATTGTACCCATGGGTCTAGAGCACACTCCCTCAGAAGATGTGGGAAATTACGGTTATGTGAGATTATGAATGCTATATGTACTTCAGCTGATAACCCGTTTTTGTGGAATGCACCTGATGAGTTTTGTGGCGTTTACTATTTGTTCATTTTTCTTGTGTTTTGTCTCTGTATTATTGTCTCCATATGTGTTGCATTTAATTGTCGTGTTTTCATCGTAGATGTTTCCCTTTATGCTTTTTGTTTTACCTCGGTTTTTTACCGATGTTTTTATGTAGTGCCCTGTTAAATGGAAGCAATACATACCAAATCATTATTTCCTTTTCTTATAAATGTCGTTGTTATTTTCTGATATAACATTATTTTTCTCCTTCAAAACTTTTAACAGTCTTTCAAGCCTTGATATTATTTCACTGTCGTCTGCTAATGGCATCATCTGTGGTTGTCTGTTATATAATATCCTTCTGATCAGGTCGTCGTCGCCTGAAAAAAAGAAAACGTAAAGTAAGTGAGAACAGAAGCCTCAGTCTGACACTCTCTGTTTAAGGGTTCACACTGTTAGTGCTTTGGTTGTGAATGTTGCATTTGTGGTGTTGCTGCATGTAATTATGAGAATTGAATGCATTATTTTGAAGTTTCACAGGGATTATGAAAGTGTTAACCATGTGTTTTATGGGTGTTAAGTGTCATTGGTCTACCGTCTTCTGGTATTGTCGTTTTTGCCTTGTTTCTGGACTTTGATTTATGTAATTGTTTGCTTTGTTTCTTTTAGTATTCTACTGTCTTTGTTAAAAAAAGAATAATCCGAAGACAATGGCAACATCAGAAACACTAGAATACATAGACATCACTTAAGGATGTAGTTAGGTGAAATTTTATAAATCTACGATCTTAAATTGATACCCTAAATGGAAAGAGCATTGTTAAAGGAATAAAATAGGCTAAAAATATTGATAGCTTTTCAAGATTTTTCACATTTTAAAAAATGGCGGGAAAGGCTCTCTTGGACTTTTACCTTAGTATAGCATTTACACAATATTGATTTGTTTCACATGGAAGGAAAATCTACAATCTAATGAAATCTTGCTTACTGACTTAAAATGAGCTTCTGAAGACTTTGATGACTAGAAAATTTGGGGTAATGGGCCAAAATATTTTACATAGTAATACTGGATAAAATCAGAGAAATCCGAATGACTTTTACAAATTGCGAAAACCTCACCTTACTACATCCTTAAGTATGGTATAGAAAAAAAGGGCCATGCATACGGTTGTACTAAAGCTGTAATCGAATATGAATTTTTCTAAATATGTTTAAAGGCTGATGGACTGTCACTCTGCCAAGCTTAATAAAATACATATGATTATATATCTGTAAGTGGTGAACTTTGCATTTGAGGTTTTCCATATCATCACTAGATTTTGTTTTGACGAACAATTCACTAGGTGTAGAACTAAAAGACTTAAAATATTTTCATACCTCATCTTCTTATTATATGAAACAACTTTTTATCCATAAAAGCACGCATTCCTTCAATTTTAACAAGAATTTACTTTGATGTCTTGCATATTTGATTTTTTTGCTACTGGTTAATAATCTGTCTAACTTTAGTTAACAATACATTTCCACAATGGAGCAAGCATAAAGGAGACATTTGAATGGAATTTGTTTGAAATGCCAATTCATTCAATACTTGTACTGATAATATAATTTGAAAATAAATATAATAAATCAAAAGTTAAATTAAAAGTTAAATATATATGTAACCTCCGAGATTGAAACGTTGTTACGGGGTTTCTTTTGCATATGTGGCACCTTGAGAAAGAGTTTGATATTTTGGTTTACAGGTCAGCATAAATGTTTGATTCATTTTATTTAAACCAGAATATTCTATTCTTCAAGAATTATACATCTTATAACTTGTCCGAAACAGAAATGTATAATAAGTAGAAGTAGAGTAGGATAAAGTGGCAGAGAGCCAGCGTCGATAATCCATCTAATCTAAACTTAACTAAAATAGCGTATTTTCTTAGTAATGTCAAGGTCAAGTGGGATTGGTCCCGGAATTCGTATGACGGTTTTAGTCAATTATATATTAGAATTCCGGGTTTTAAAGGAAGTGTAGAACGAGACTTGACTTATATACCCTATGTCTCCAAGAATTTTCCTTGCCTAACGACTTTTTTCTGACCCTATATATTTCAAACTAGCGAATCTTATTTCATACGAGAAGTATTATTTAAATTGTCTCAAGGTGTGCAACAAATTCCAGTAAAGTCTTCATCGAAGTAAGAAAATGTAAGTGTATCGAATTGTCAATTCGTAGTATATCGATTTTATTGAAGACTTTGAGTTGCAAAATGCATGAACGATACCACCATTTTATCGGTTAACTTGATTTGCTTTAGTATCTTCAATAGAACATGATATTCAAAAAAGATACTTTCATTAAAGAAATATCTCGTTTCAAAACATTATTCTGAAAAGTTTAATATTTGCATTTTAACCATTACTTTAAACAATTGTTTGGTTGAATGTCTCTTACATCTGAATATCTAAAAATGCATGATAAAGAAGCAGCAATTATGCACATTTACTCACACTCGATTACTTTGAATGATATATTATATCATTTGTGATTAATTTGTTTTGTTTTTAAGACGTTTATAGAGTATTTGAATTTCATGCATGACTTATAAAGTTTGATTTCGTTGGAAGATTTATGTTTGTACTGGTTGATTTGTGAAGATCAGTTTTGATTAGCTAACTTCGAATTAAAAAAGAATTCTGTTGATTTTAAATCGTGGTATTTGTATTTATGTAGGAAGCATTACAAATTGGAAAGAAATTAATAGAAAAAAAATCAAATAACCTAAAAAATAAATAACAAATAATTAACGATAAACAAAAACAAAAACACACATTATTGTTGTGATGTAGTAAGTTATAATCATCTGAGGCCTTATATGGTCCTGAAATTGACAACAGAGGTATACTAAAAACTAGGCTGTATGACAAACGCGACGACTTCACTTTTCCAATTCTTTGTAGCAACATTCCAAAAGCACCGGTATCTCACAAGTCATTCGCTACTCAAGCGCTTGTAATCGATAAAGTGACTACCTTGATAGAGCTCGGTTGCTTACAAATAGGCTACTTAAACAAGCCTAAGGGTATGTTACCCATAACTTGAAGTCATCCCTAGAGAAGTTTTACGGTTCATATCACGATCTTGTGGACCCTATGGGATATCTTTTTCCCAGATGACAACAGATCTGTCTGTTTACGACTAAAGTTTGTTTTTCCTCTATCGGATTTGACTTTACAACCGGCTTTGACATGCTCAACAAGGCAGGTGTCTTATACGAAGCAGGAAATGCTTACTCTACCGGTGAACCTGATATCACCCATATTTTTATTGGGTCCGTGTTGTTCATTTTTATCTCGAAGCCATGAAATGGCTGGAGAGATGTTAAAATGACAAGAAAAAATCACGTGAGGCTTCAAGCCTATTAACTGCTCTAAAAGATGATCTTCGTGCTTCCGATAAAATATAGTGCGCAAGTTTCTTTCAAAATCGTATACATTGTGTTTTTAAGTTATATTTCTTCATTTTCTTGAGTTGAATACAGTGTTGTTATATAAAATTGAAAACAATATGCATGTTTATCAAATTACTCGTTTTTTATATTGCGTCTCGGATCAACGAACCTGTCGCGCATTAATTTGTCAAAGATGAAAATAACATTTGTTGACAGTGTATTGCATATATTTATAGCAATGAAATGGACATGCATACGAAATCACACAATCCGATTATTTTCACGTATTACGGAATAACTTAATACATGCAGACGTATGCAGCAGTTCTTTGGATGACTATGAAGTTTTGCCACGTGTAGATTTTCAGGGCTTCAAGATATAGCTTTGATTGTATATAGGTGTGTCTTCATTTTTCTTTTATGTGCTGTTCATTTTATATCTTTGTTTTTCCGATGTTGTACTTGTCCCTGGATTTTTCGTTTTAGACAGACGACTCGGTTTTCAATTACCTTTTTGAAAATATCGAAGCTTGTGTATATACAAAGACACAATTTATTGTGGTCGTATGCAAAAATGGCAAGAACCATATAGTCTTAATTAGCACCCTAACAGATCTACAGGTTTGTTTTATTTGTAAACAAGTTTTTAAAATACCATTTTGTCATATCCTCACAATAAATTGCCAAAATAGTACAAGTTCTGTATAACAATTGATGTATTGTTTAACCATATTTGCTTGTAAATGTGGAATTTATTCAAGCTTACTGGGTATGGATGGTGTATCAAGACTATAATGTTGTAATAGAAAATGCTGTGGTGATGAAGGATCGTGATGCCCAAAACATTGTCAAAAAGATTTTGAATCAATGTCAAAATGAAAACGGATAAAACATGTATAAAATAATTACGCAAAAGATAACACACGCCCCACCTCTTCGTTAATTTTCCAAAATATTCTGGAAAAAGGGAATTATTGCGAAATATATATATATAGTGCACATCTACAATATGCAATCAAGCTCCTGTATAAGTTTCATGAAATTCCAATCAGTGTTTTAGGATAAGTAGTGGATATAAATTTTTAGGCATAGAAAGTCGGGCCCCAAAAAGCTAGGACGGATGGACGGACGGACAACATGAACACCATATACCTCTCGAATAGTGGGATATAACAGAAACATAATGACGGACCAAATCTGCTATACTGCATGAAGGTTGAACTGTACAAAAAGAAATCTTAATATAAACCCCCTTTTTAATGACGTATATAGTGTTCTTGGTGTCCGTCCATCCCTCATTACGTCCGCTAAATTTCATACTGCAGATGTGTGATGTGTTATTTGCGTTGCAATAATTTTTTTTTCGGATTTTGAATGTTTCGGACTTCATCAATGTAGCTCAATGAAAACTATATGGTGACCAAATGTTATCAGATACTCCTTCTTGACCACTGATCAGAATTTCATGAAACTTATGCAGGAACATAACTGCATATTGTAGTTATGCACTACTTATTTTTTGTCCAATAATTCATTTTATCCAGATTATTGACATGTTTTCGACTTTGTCATTGTTGCTGAATGCAAACCATATGTGAAAGCCATCCTTAACAAAATGTTCGTTTGCTGGTAATCGATAACAAAATTTTCGTTTGCTGTGTATTGACTTTTGCTTTTGAGAATGTAGTTTTTTATGAGTATGTTGAGGAAACATTTTAAATGCTGGGCTGACCACCTTGTAACCACTTCTCCTCCTTGACCACATGTCAGAATTTTATGAAACATATGCAGGGGTATAATTACATATTTTTGATGAGCACTATGCATTTTTTTCTAAGATTTGTGACATATTTTGGACTTATCATTTAAGCTTGATGCCAAAAGCTAGTTTCCACTACTCTTTCTTAACCACTGATTGGAATTTGATGAAACTTATTCAAGCTTCAAGAGCTTAATAGCATTGTCGATGTCGCCTATGTATTTTGTTTTCCAATGGTTCCTTTTTTCTATTGTTAAATATAAGTTGGGAATAGGTTGGGCGGGAGTATTCTTGGCCCTCTAGGCCACATAAACTCTAGTTTCTCACTAAAATGCTTTGATTTGTTTTGTAGTTTGTGATTTAAATCTTTACGTATGTGTTAACAGACGAGATCGGCACGTGATCTTAAACGTTAATTGTTGGACGTTATTCCTTAATTGTAATGGATACTGCATAAATCCCACAAATTACCGATGCAAATTTAGAATCGGACAATACTACAGAGACACGTAACTATTTAAATAACGTTTGATTAGTCTTCCCTTATTGACGGCATTGGTATTAATTTTACATGTTGATTGGAAAAAGTCATAATAAACACTTCCCATCCCAAGTAGAACGATACACGCTTTGTTTTGTCGTTTAATAGGAAATATACTGACTTTTGTACTATATATCATGATATATATGTTGTGTACAAGTTTTGATTTTGTACATGTTATAACATGTACAGAAATTTTGTACAAGTTATCAAATATTTATTTAATCAAGAATTGTGACAAACTATTCCTACGTCTCAAACAAATTTAACGTATATTTAACATCATCATAACAAAGGCAATCTAATAACTAAATACCGAAGTTACTGTGAATTTAATTTCTGCATATGCGCATTTCGACAACTTATGTCTCTTCAGTGCAGATAAAATCTAAACGTTTGGAAGACCATAAACTCAAATGTGTGTAAAAACTGATAGAGAGCAAATGAATGAATCACAATGGATTAAAAATAAATGCATTGTAGCCTAAAACAAATATTACAACAATATTGTTAGTAAAATAAACACAATGAGGTTTGAAAACTTAATATACTTTTATTACTTGATCTGGGATTTGGAATATAATGAAATACACTAGTCTGGGGCTCAAATTTCCTAGCACAAATATCTTTTTCAAATTCTGTTATAGAAATTTTTTTCCTTACGAACTATAATTTTATTATTAGTTTATTTTGAATTAACAAAATCTCCCTTTCTTTCATAAAATGGGACTTCCGACTCCGATATGAGAGCTCTCGAATGTTGAAGACTCAAACACAATGAGGCTATACATTCACATACGGGATACCGATGCAAAAATGATGAAAGGAGGAATTCCAAATTCAAAAATCCGAAATCATGGCAATTCAATATTACAGCATGACAAAGACAAAACAAATAAACAAAAATTAACAAGAACGCCACAAAACTAAATCGATAGCAGTATGCACCCCTTCAAAAACTGAATTATCATCAGATGCACAGGAAAGGTAAGCATTATCTCCCAACGCATGGCACCCGTCACAAAGCCAGTTAAAGTATGATGTTGAAATATCTGTTGGATTGCTAATTGGTTATCGTCATTCTTATAACCCGTAGACAAAGGAAATGAATGTTGCCATGATGCATGTTACTCCTCTAACCCTAAAACTGCCCCAAGGTGAAAGTTTGAAGAGCATTTGCGTATATGTTAGGTTTCAGAGTACCAAAGAGTAGATGAAAGCTGATGCCTACTCCTTATTGTATTATTTAGTACCAACGAACTCTTTGATTATGATAAAGCCTACGAAAACAAACACAACAATGCTGTTACCTAAATTATGATTGACAGGAAAGAGAGCAAACTCATTGGATATGCTATGAAATACATTTAAATATGGAATTTCTCTACTCATGATGAAAAGTGAATTTATGAAATAAAAGCACTTTCTTAGTATGTTGGTCGGTCGCATGCCACTTAAATACGTTTCGAAGCTAATGCTAATAAATGCAAATTTTAAGAATTGGAACTGTTTAGCGGTTTGTAAAAAAAGCCTGTTATCATATGCCATAAAGTGGTTAAATTTCGCAGTTACGTATTTTCGATTTATTCGCAGGTATTTTAATGTCGACAAAAATAAATAACCATCAAATATAATTGATATGGGACTAAAAAATACTGAAATTATCAGGTATAATGAATATTTCTTTCTGCGAAAAAAAATGAAAATTTGAGAAAAAAATCGTGAATTTTGCTGCCTATGCAATTAACCACTTGCATTGTACACAGTTATGACCTCCAAATTAAGTATAAGTGTGTATTCTGTAGTTTTAAAAGTAACAGTACTGTGTGTGTCTGGGATCCGCAGCTGGTACATCAGATTTTTCCCTACAAGTTTAGTTATTCTCCAACAGACCCGGAAAACAGTTATTTACGACGGCAAAATATTGTATATTTCCAAAGATCCTAAACACATTGGTGCTATTATTTCTGTCCTAATACGAATACAGAGAAAAAAAAAACGCTGGAACAAAGATTTCAAAATTACCAAGAGTTGGTTTATTTGGTGTTGTCATGTTTTAAAAATTTTGAATTCGGTTCAATAAAGTTTTACCAGAAAGTTGGGTTATTTGGTGTTGAAACCGGTTCAATGAATATTTCAAATTTCAAATTAAAATTCGAGAATATAAATATAAATTACATGTATAAGACTTGTGAGATCAATGTTAATTCAACTCTCCAGACGCAACAGTCTTGACTTGAAGACATGCAAGTGCTAATCGAAACAACCATAGAAACGGGTTTTGTTGAAATGTTTTGAAATCGAGTAAGAGGCGTCTTCTGTATCATAGGAATATAATACTTTCATGAGTTTAACTGTGAGCAAATAAGACATGAAAGATTGAGACAAATGTATTTGAAAACTCGTAATGATAATAACACAAAATGCTTTAGAATGAATGAAAATAGAAAACCAAATTCTAATTTTGGTCTCTCAAAGCCAGTGCTGTGTAGAAAAGATGTTTTTGTAAAGTTCTCAAAAGGGATCACATTTAAATTGACTGGCTTTTTGTTAGGGGACGACCATTTGATTCTGGGGGAGGCCTGGCAGATTTTGTAAATAAATATTCTGTCCCTGAAAAAGTTGGAAATAAATAATCTGGCCTGCTCATCCAAGAAAATAATAATCTGACCTTAGATTTATTGATTTATTGGTACGATACGACAATGGTATTGAAAATAAAAATTTTCGGCGAAAATAAATATTATGGCCCGCAAAATTTGAAAATAAATAATCTTGCTCGACCGAATTTGCCAGCCCCCCCCCCCCCCCCCTCAGAATCAAATGGTCGTCCCCTTATGAAGTCAGTGAGAACCGAATCGCTGGTCCAAAACGAATAATTCAAGGGCAATGGCAGCAAAGGAAAAAAACAAAGAAGCAAAGACATAACATGACTACGGCACAAAAAAGAGAAAGAAAATAAAGGTAGAGGAAAAACAAACTTTAGCTGTAACGGGAAAGATCCATTTTCATTTGGGGAAACAAATATCCGATAGCGATCCACAAGATCGTGATGTCGAACGTAAACTTCTGTAGTGACGACTTCAAGCTACAAGGAAATTTACCCTTGCTTTAAGCAGAATTATTTGATATGGTAAGCAACAAAATCTAACAATAGGCGAGGTATCAAAATTAATTATGAGATATGTACGATGTACAACTATTATTCATTATTAGAATAAGTACTGATGATTTTTTTTTAAAATTTCATATTAAAATAACTTGCCATGTGCATGCTTCCGTTCATAGCTTGAGCAACTTAAAAAAGAAACTATACCAACCAATCATTACGCTTATTACACACCTATCTATTTAACTCCAATAATTCAATCCTTCCCCGTATCCGATTCTCTCCTTTTTCGAGATGAATGGACGACCGTAGTGAGAGGACTATAACGAATGGATTCTTCGGGTTACTATCTATTGAACTTTCTGATACTTTAAGGGACTGACCATTTAACCTGAAGGGGAAGGGTTATGTTTTTTTCTGGACAGAAATTTTTTTCGCATAAAATCGCGAAAAACTTTATTTATTTTTTCACGTGTATCAACAAAATATTTCTTTTCTCAAAATTAACGTTATTTTTTGGGGCAGAAAGCCTCCTTCAGAAATTTTTTTTCACCTTTTTGGCAGCCAAAATATTTTTTCACATAAAATCAGCTCCAAAATATTTTTTTTTTAGAAAAAAAAAACCATAGCCCCCTCCCCCCACTTCAAGTGTTATGTACGTGAATTTCTATTTCCAAAATGTCAAATATACATGAGAGAAAAAACGACTGGCATTAATCAGAATACAAGAAACGCTGAAATGATTTATAAACAGGTGTATACTTTTAATCAGGCCTGTTAATTAATTATTTCATATAATCTAGAATTCTGTTAAATCAAATTACAGAATTCAGTGTTTCATATTTTTAGCGCACATTGTGCTAAAAACACCTTTATACATGTATATATAAATAGTATCTGCTGATGATATTATATTGAATCCATATTGCTATATATACTATAACATTGAGATTTAGGACATCTCTTTGACTGCATTTACACTGTGGCCGAAATGCGACAGGGTAACACCTCAATTAAGAAGACGAAAACGAAAACGTCATATTTAGTCATTTAGATGGACAGGTATATTGTGAAGTAACAAATACATTGAAATATCAAAAAGCGGGTAATTCATGTAATTAGTAACTACTATTCTTCTGTTCTCTTAGGAGCGGTAGTAACTTTAGCATTCATCAATATTTGGCAATTTGAAAACGATTTAATCGCGGGCATGCGGATTTTAATTCGGCGATTTTATATTTTCGATCTTCCTTATCCCTCACAAGTATATAGTAAAATGTTTCACTGCCCTTATATTACCCCAATATTTTAATATAAAAATCTGTAATATATTTGTCATCCACTATAAATTATTAAAAAAGTTAAAAGATATTTATATTTTCTTGCATCGACAAGATCCTGCTTTTCTTTTATTTGAGAAATCAAAGTCTTCCTCAAAGGTTCTGATCTAAGACTTTCAAACAACTTTTTGATTTTTTTATATGGAACAAATGTATTAGAAATGAAGAAAATAGATCAAGCATATTATTAGATAATCATTTTAAATAGACGGAGCATTGCAGAGATGGTTTAATACAATATATATCTAAATTCAGACGTGGATAAAGCTTGTATAATAGTGTTGAAGAAAAAAAAGTTTTATGGTTATTCTACATTATAGCACATCTGAAAACGGCAATAATATACCGAAGAAATATAGCACAAGCAATTGCATAAATCAAAGTCCAGAGACAAAGCAAAAATAGGAACACCAGAAGACATCAGACCATAGACAAGACCAGCCCACAAAACACAGCAATATTACAAATATAACAATGAAAAAATTCAGCGTATACAATGTAAAAAAAACGAGAGTGATATAAGGTACTCCGGAAGGATAGCTTGTATTTCCGCTTCGTAAACCACATTGTCACCGAGGCATAAATGGGTTTGGAAGATATGTAGATAGCTGAATGTTTTTGCTTTTTACTACGCCTTAGTCCAAAGCAATTAAAATCAATGGAACGTGTTACTTCTCTAAATATGAAAAGCTTCAGAATCTGTAAATCTCTTAAGTATTTTAACCACATGGTCACCGAGGCATAAATGGGTTTGGAAGATATGTAGATAGCTGAATGTTTTTGCTCTTTACAACGCCTTAGTCCATAGCAATTGAAATCAATGGTACGTGTTACTTCTCTAACTCTCGTAAAATATGAAAAGCTTCAGAATCTGTAAATCTCGTAATTATTTAAGGATGTTCGCTGGTCAATTTTAAAATAACAAGGATTTCAATTAAATGTGATTTTTTGTTAGAAAATCGACAAAGAAGTAATTTAAGTAAAAAAAATTAAAAGGTTACCGATGCAATTTTTGAGATTTATGTGTTTCAAAAAATGGCGGGAAACCGAACTCCTCTGCATTTTTCGTGGGTTTAACATGAGCAATGTTTATCCAATAATGAATGCGACAAAATAACACCAACTAAATAAAATTTTGTCAGAATGCTCAGAAAAATGTATAAAATGAAATTATGGAAAAAAATTGGGGGTCATCGGCCAAAAAATTATATAGCTTTTAAAAGGATAAAACAAGAGGAGTCCGAAAATCTAACAGAAATACATAAACGTGACCAGCGAACATCCTTAAATATAAACACGGAAAAATTGTTGCCGCAGACATCACAAACCAGGGCAAAACTTAAATTTAACAGTATGATATACAAGGCAACAATGTAGGGCTCTTATACTGTGAAATTCCACAAAAACAAATATTGGTATCAGGTGCCCCAGAAGGGTAAACATATCCTACCCTGTGTAATGCAGCCTTCATTTTTGATTATTTCGCACATATTATTTTGAGTTCCTCCAGCTTCTGATAGCAGATGAGATTTCAGAAACATTTGTATGTACTATTTAAAGTTTTTAAAAAATAAGACCGAACAGATATGCTTGAGCGTGACCATCTTGAATTTATTTCGTTTGCCAAATTAAGAGTCATCCGGATATTTCTTTGTTTTAACAATGTAGTTATGAAAAACATTTGAAAAATTTTACTATTCTGACAACTTTAAGTGTAAAATGGTTTTTCGAAGAATAAGAGATCATTGGCAATGCATACGTATTATATACATGTATTTGTTGATAGTTTATTTGGTTTCAAAGGACATATTCGACGTAATGCAGATCATTCACATTTTAACATTGATTTATAATGATGAAGTAAAAACTTTTAAAAAAGCATGTCTGCATGTCTCCACGTTTGGAAAAAATGACAACACGGTGTGCAAGTCTCGTATCATGACCTTGAAATGTCACGATAAATACGCTATTCGAAAATGTTTCCCACTCAAAATATGCTGTCTGAGAATCATGACGTAAAAAGTTTTGCTTGAAACGTCACATATTTTTGTTAAAAATGTAACTTCCGGATACAATTAATGTACCCGGCTTCTTGATACAATCTAGGTTTACGAACGTAAAAAATTGAACGTGACTATCAGACCCTGTGACAACAAACTACCATGATTTCTGAACGAGAAAAGTAAAGAAAGGGACATTTTATTTATATAGCTAGACTTTTCTGTTCTTTTATAAATCGAAGAATTTGGAAAGAATTTTGAAATTTGAAAAAAAGGTTTTTACATGTTTGTCAATGAGAAGTACAATTTATCAATGTGAAGGAAATTTTGTTTTCTTTTGTTCTGGTTATTTACTTTGTACAAGTAAAAAAGCTAGTATAATATTGGTTAATTTTCTAAATATGGTTGATGACCTAGGTACTGATTTTTGTTGCCTATTTCGATATTTATGGTTATGAGTACTTCTTTTAGACTATTTTTACATGAGGCTTTTTATATTATTTGATTCTAATGCTGAAAATGAGAGGTAACTCCTTGAAAAACGTATACGTATACAGCATAACAAATTTACAGTTAATTTTGAAACATTGGTATTTTTGTATAAATGAAATTTTCTTGATTAATTTTCGTATTTAGATATTCCTTTACAAAAATTAAATTGTATGATTTCCGCTTCATTTAAACATTAATTACTCTAAGAACAAATCATGAATACTTGAAGAAGATACTACATGTAGTAGAATTAAGACAGTTTACAGAGAACTGCGTATATTGGTAGAATCGTGGTTTTTGTTATGCGGATGAAGAACTCGAAGTGTTGCTTTCAGATATGTAAAAAAAAAGTTTTTTTTTGTGCTAAAAAGTAAATAGAAAAAGAATATTAGACAAAAGGAATGAGTGGTTTTAGAAATTAATGGTATATTTACATCTTCGGGCAAAATCTGAGATTATTAAAGAAAGCAGAATCCCGAATTAATTATCAAAAGAAAGTGATTTATTTACATTCGTTGTAATAACTATCAACATTTTATTATATTTACATCTTAGTGTAAATTAATGTTTGTAGCTTACTCTTAACATATTAATAAATACAATTTGTAATATAAAACAATTATTTAAATACTTTTTTGAAAAAAAAGAAAGTTACCTACCTCGTTTTCCATACCAATTTGCTTCTGTCATGCATATTAATGTTTTCAAAACAAAACATATTGATAACAACATAAGTCCTCTCATTTTCAATTTCTAAAAACAAACTGAAGCTCTGGGACTATTTTCTGCAGTGGACGTTTAAATTGTTGTACAAATCACTTATAGTGGCCCTTTGAATACGTCACATGACCACGAAGGCGTATAAATTGTCAATAGGAAAATCAATTAGGCATTCGTCTTGCTGTCAAACAAATATCCCACTAATCAGATTGCCGATCATAATTAAATTGATTAGGCTTTGTTTCAAATAATACTAAATCTTAATACTAAAATCCATTTCTGATGTCGTAAAACAATACCTGTAGCGACATTGCCGTAAACATTATTCTTACCAAGTATCAAATTCCATTTTACAATTTGCTGTTTGATTGTGTCATCCCAATCAATGACCAAGTTTGGAAAGTAATAACTTTAGAGGAATGAGTTGTTTTAATTCTTTTTTTACTATTCAATTATTGCTGTTGGTGTTTTATAATCACTTTTCCTATAAAGTCTGACACTCCAAATGTAGAGTCAAAGAAAATGATCCGAACATACATGATTCAATAACTGACCACTTCACATTCGTATTTCTCTTGGTTAAAGTTCTTTACTTTTCTTATGTAAATAGTAAGATGATTTTGTAATTTGTTGTTTAAATCGCACAATGGCTAAACTTTTACTTTCTTGAATATAAATCAGAATTCAGTTTTAGTGTAGAGTAAAACAGTCTTAGTTTAGTATAATCGGTATGGCTGATGCCTTTATATGCTAGACGTTCCTCTGTGTTTATATGGATAGTTAAGGAAAATTTAGTTTGTCTCAAAACATTAACTTCAAAATCAAATAAGTATTGAACTACTGTGAGGTATGAGCAAAGCTTATTGCTGAAGGCCTCATGGTGACTTCAAGATGAAGAACAACAATAAAAGCGTTGTTCCATTGCTTGGTTTTACCAGGTATTTGTGGAGATTTTTATCTCACGTGCATTTACTCCATATCCCTTCATTGATTATTGAATATTTGGTCCATGGGCACAACTTTTACAATGAAACTGGGCCATATTATAGATGACGTTGACCATGTATTTGTAGAGGATTTGTTTCATATGCATTTACTCCGTATCCCTCCATTGCTAATTGGAACTCGGCTTGTGCACCTTGTAGATTTTTGTTTGCTATCATACGGATTTTACAATACGACAGACAATTTTGAAACACAAAAAAGGAAGATGTTTATTCCTCACCTACTTGTTTATGTTCTGTACAGCGATTGTCAGAGTATAAGATTCACAACAACAACAACAACAACAACAAAAAAAAAAAAAAGAACAGCGCAAATGTTCAAAAACTTATCTTTTTTATTTGAGTTCCGACGTACTTTTGATACAAAAGGGATTCATATTTTTCGTCTAAGAAAATGTAAAAAAATCGTGTATACTAAAGAAATAATTCTAAAGAGATAATTCTTTCAATCAGTATTGCGTTTGAAAAAGTCAGTTTCTGCAATGCATTTTTAACATTTTTGCATGCAAAACAGATACAAATAACAAAATACCAAAGTTACTGTGAATCTATTTTCTGCATATGCGCATTAAGACAATTGATGTCTCTCCAGTGCAGAAAAAATATAAACGTCTGGAAGACCATTATTTAAAGATGTTCAAAACTGATAGAGAGCAAATAACCAATATGATCTAAATGTAAAGCCAAAATCAGCTAAGGACAGAGCTTTGCATGGGGGAGATACTCCTTAATTTTTCACAAAATTAACAAAAATTTCGATATTGCAAGGTTCCAAATAGAATCGGCTTTCGGGTCAGCACCGAAGTACTGACTTCTGGGCTGGTGAATACCCTTGGGGACTAACAGTCCACTAGCAGTGGCATCGACCCAGTGGTAACAAATAACGAAACACTGATGTTACTGTGAATTTATATTCTGCATATGCGCATTTCGACAACTTATGTCTCTTCAGTGCAGGTAAAATCTAAACGTTTGAAAGACAATTAATTTAAAGATGTTCAAAACTGATAGAGAACAAATAACAAATATAATCTAAATGGGAAGCCAAAATCAGTTAAGGACAGAGCTTTGCATCAGGGAGTTACTCATTAGTTTTCAACAAAATTTGCAAAAATTAGATATTGTAAGGTTCAAAATAGAATCGGCTTTCGGGTCAGCACCAAAGTACTGACTTCTGGGCTGGTGAATACCCTCGGGACTAACAGTCCACAAGCAGAGGAAAGCTTCACTTTAAATGTTTTGCAAGATTAACGTTGATGGTTGATATGACTATATTAGCAATATATGCAGCAAATTTGTTTACACAATCAGTTATGACATCGGCGAAAAGATGATGTGTATCTACCTAAAGACAAGTCTTAGAAATCTATTTACAATTAGGATAATTGATTTTGTGATAACATAATTATACTTTAGTTGTTTGTTGATTCCATGTGTCATTTCTACAACATAACAATTTCATAGGCATCCTTGTCTTTAATGATAGATAAATGTTTGAAGTGTTTCTGCAGTGGCGTAATTAAAAAAAATTTGAAAAAAAGTTCATAAGAAAGGGACGACCATTTGATTCTAAGGAAAGGCAGTGGCGGATTTAGGGGGGGGGGGGGGGGGTNGGCCCGGGCTCCCCCTTAGGCCGGAAAATATTTAAAATTCCTAGGGGTTTTTAAAAAAAAATGGGTTCCGGGCCCCCCCCTTTTGAAAAAAATATTGGTCGGGCCCCCCTTAGCAGAAAGTCTGGATCCGCCACTGCAAGGGTGTCGGTACTTGAACGATTATAAAGTAAATAATTGTATCTTGGTGCTAGTCAAAAATAAAAAATATATTCCTATTTGTCATGTTAATAAATGATTTAATTTTGGTTTGAAAAAAATGCAGAAAATACAAACAGAGAATATATGACATTTGGTGAGATAGTGAGAATAAATAATTTGCTAAAGATCAACACGAGAACAAATAATTTTCCAGGCAAAATCGCCTATGCCCCCACCGACCCGTATAAAATGATCCTCCCCTAACTGTTGACTCATCTCAATGCACCAATATTATGAGCAACATAATATCCACTGAATAAAAAAAAAAGCTTCAATTTAAATTTTTAGCGAAATAGACCATTTGCAAGTTCTGCGATCAACAGAATGAAATAAGAAAAATCCAAAATGGAGATAACCTTTAACATATCTCATAGGGACAAACTAATTATAAAAAGCAATCAAAAATACATAAATAAATAAAAAAGTATCAACTGTAATAAATTGACCTGCCTCCTCATTGACTAAGAAAAAAGTATATAAATTTCGAATATATGTTAACTTAATGCAGATTATTATGCTTTGTCCATACTGATTAAAGGTGAAGACCGTACTTTAAAACAAAAGTACATATTTAATTCTAGCTTGTCCGGTGTAAGAATTATTGCGTTTTGAAGGTTTGATAAAAAAAAACAAAAAAAATTAACTTGAACTGGTAAGAAATTCAGTTTTTGCAAATCAAGTTTTAGCTTAAATGGTCGATATGACTCTTTATTTGAGCTTTGTGTTCACAATCATTTGTGACATCCATGAAAAGATGATATGTATCTGCCTAAAGACAAGTCTTGTAAATCTATTTACAATTAGGATAATTGATTCTGTGATAACACAATTATACTATAGTTGTATGTTAATTCCATGCGTCATTTCTACAACATAAGAATTTCATAGGCATCTCTGTCTTTATTGATAGAAAATATTTGAAGTGTTTCTTCGGTGGTGTTTTAAAAATGTTTGTTGAAGACAAAACTTCATAGGAAAGGGACGACCATTTGATTTTAGGGACGAGGGTTGGGTTACTTGAACTTCTTTAAATTAAATATATCTGTCTTGGTGTAAGTCAAAAATAAAAAAAATCATTTTCTATGTTTCATTTTAATAAATGGTTTAATTTTGGTTGGAAGAAAAATATGCGGAAATACAAATAAAGAACATCATGTGACATTTGGTGAAATAGTGAAAATAAATCATTTGTTCAATGTCGACTTGAGAATTGATAATTTTCCAAGCAAAATCGCCTATGCCCCTTCCAAAGTAAAATGCCCCCCGCCCTAACCTGTGATTCATTTCAACACCAATATTATGAGCAACGTAAAATCCACCGAATAAAGATTATTTATATTTGCAGTATGTTGGATCTTAGTATCCATATACCAATACTTGTGGTCCTAACTGTAAAAAAAAATAAATTTAATTTTTTGAATGTAAATCAAAAGTCAAATGAAAAGAGAAAAGGAAATGCTTTGTTTTCAATTGAAAATTACATTCTAAATTTAGGAAGGGCTATAAATGTATTAATTTCTCTTTTTCGTTAATTATATAAACTTCTATCTTGCAGTTGCATATTTTTTCGTGGAATTTCTTGCGTCGTCTTGAAGTTATTAATTTTGGGGTTTAATTTCCGACACATTAAATACTTATTATAAAAAGTTGGATTTTTAAGTTTTGAAATGCAAAAATACCCACATTGAAAATTGAAATGCATAAATACCCACATTCAAAATTGAAATTCTATAGGTAGAAGAAATACCAAGGTTAAATTTGAAAATTATGCAATTCAATGACATCATACTTATAGTACCGAAGTAAATGGCAAATTTAATTCCTGCATAAGTCCATTTAAAAAATCTTATGTCTATGATGTCGATTCAGTGCATTTCATGATAGAAATTCTCAGATCCGAGTTAAAAAATTACAAATTTCAAAAAATTAATAAGTTCAAAGAAAACTCAATATTGTCTTCCATACGTTTAGATCTTATCTGCACTGAAGAGACATAAGGTGTCGAAATGCGCATATGCAGAATTTAAATTCACAGTAATTTCGGTATTTAATTATTGTATTAATGCACTTTTTTGCTGTATGATAATTTTATTATAGCGGTGAGTTATCAAGTTCTTAGTTATTGTCATCGGTGAAAATAAAGGATTTCTAGTCACCGGGCTAAGTGACGTCACAATATCGTCCATATCGTTGTCAAGTAAACAACTGCCGCATTGAAATGAATAAAAGATAATGTGCATATATAATTTCGGTATTTTAGTCGAAAATCCTCTGCGTGTCGATCAACGCAGAGGATTAAACTTAATGCAGAATAAGTTCTGCAACTCGTTTAATCCTTCTACGTTATTTGGTGCTTAAGACATTTTTTATTAATATTCACGATTGTCAAACAGGACGAATAGGACAAATAATTAAAACTATGATTCATTGTCCAATTGTTCAAATAACAAAATACCGAAGTTACTGTTAATCTATTTTCTGCATATGCACATTTCGACAACATATGTCTCGTAAGTGCATATCAAAACCAAAACATTTGGAGTCCACTAACCGAAAAACACTTTAAAGCTGATAGAGAACAAATAACCAAAAGGGTCTAAATAGAAAAGCCAAAATTCAGTTAAGGACAGAGCTGTGCATGAGGGAGATACTCCTTAATTTTGAACAAAATTTTGTAAAATTTAGATATTGCAAATTTCAATACAATCGGTTTTTGGGTCAGCACCGAAGTACTGACTACTGCGTTGGCGAATACCCTCGGGGATTAACAGTCCACCAGCAGAGGAATCGGCACAGTGGTAATGAACAACAAAATAAGGAAATACGACATAAGTGATATCTCACTTTTGAAATCTTGTTCCAGGAGTAACAGTTTAAAATAATAATAATAAAAAAACATATAAACGGTACAGTATGGTACATATTAAATAAAATAAATAGGACAATTAATGACATAACGTTGCCAAAACCGAAGACAACTTATAAAAGACAACAATGGAACAAAGAGAGAATCATTGAAGTAAATTATATTATCCTTTGACGGACAATTGGGGGAATACAGTGATCATGGTGTCCGTTCATCTGTTTTTCTGTCCGTCTGCCATATGGGTACACACGTTGTGCTGACAATTCCTCCTACACCACTTGTTGGAATGAATTCACTGAAACTTTTACAGAAAATTAAGTGCATATTGCTAGTGTGCACTAATTATTTTAAAATTTGATTTGATAAATCGGGGGAGAATGAAGTGAAAATTAGTGAGCTTTACTCACAGTTGTTCTAGTTTGCACTGTCTTTCAAAATTTTACTGCTTATTATGCAACTTTGGTATTTTAGGTTTTTTCATATGACAAAGCAGATCACATCAGGCAATATACTGGTATCATAGCTGTTAATATGACGAAGCAAATTTCCTTACTTAGAATTAATTTAATAATTTGGTTAAACTATGCAAATATTTCGGAGTTCGAATTTCATCCATTAATGCGAAGAGTAAATATATAGAAAATTCATTTCCTAATTGCGATTAATTTCGAAAATCGAGATTCATTTTAAATATTCTTCAGTCAAAATTACATACATATGTACATAGAATATACGTTTTAGTTATTTGATATTTATGTGATATTTGTTTTCAGCGAACAAAACAAAGAAAACTGACGTATGAGGAAATGACGGAAGACTACCCAAGATATCCGGATATATATGATATTAATCAAGATCCACATCTACAGATATCGGATAACATGGTAGTGGTAAGTATCAAAATAACATCATTGTTTGGTTTTTATTATTTATTTTACATCAGATTCAGTAAATACATAATGCCATGTAAGCAGACTTACCATTTTTCTTTCCTGAGTGGTCTTAACCCTACCACTGGCTTTTGCTAGTGCCGGTACCAAGTCCGGCTATCCCGAGTTCCTATCGTTATTTATGCTTGTCTGTTGTTTTTATTATTGTTTTTCTAGTGCAGTTCGCTTGTAAATTGTGGCATGCGATTGTAGTTCCCGGCCATTGTAGGTGTTAACTGTTATCCTGTTTTTTGTAATTATGTTACTGAATAATAAAAGATAACAGGAAACACCTACAATGGCCATTAATTACAATCAAAGTCCACAATCCACAAGATAACTGCACGAGAAAACACAAGTGAAAGACAACAACGATAGAAACCAGGACTTGGTATCGGCACTATGCAACGTCCTGGTTTCTTGTTTTCGATGTTATCATTCTTTTTCGACTTTATTTTGAAAGATGGCTCTGTTCTTACTTAATTTAAGCTCATGATTATACTTCTAATTGTTTGTCCTCTATTTATCAAATCTATTTGTTAAGAAGTTTCATTCACGCACTGAAAGTGAACCCGAAGGCAACAACTTTTAATAATTTTTTTTGTTTAGACATCAATCTCGGACAATTATTTTTGTTACGCTCCTGATATTTTCAAAATTTGAGTTCCACCTTTTGTAGATGGTAAAATATTGTAAAAAGTTATGACAGGAGGACGGGTGTGTCTGTATAAGATCACGCCGACGACCGGAGGCCGGAGGGTGAGCTTATTTAGACACACCAAGTCCGAGTAAGATAACTAAATTACATCCCAGCTAATATATAAAGCGACGGAACATCGATATATATTCTTAAAAATTATTTCAATGCTTATGATATAAATATTTCATACTATAATAATAACATGTATCCTTATTGTGCCCACAAGGATTTTTATACACGATTTTTTAACACGGTAACTCCAACGAGTTCGTGGTTTAGTAGGTAAGGCAGATGTCTAGTAAACGATACGACCCTGGTTCGAAACCCACTATGTACTATGTTATTTTTCTACGTTTTGAAATAACATAATTTTAGCAAGTTGAAAGAACTGAACAGTTCTCAAAATATGGCCTTGACAAAAGCAAATAAAAAGAAAAAATCCTATGTTCTAACTTGTGTGAGATTGCTGGGATGATCCGGCTCCAATCACCCCTGCTAGAACAAAAGAGCTGTGATGAAAATGTTTTGAGTGTAAAGACATGTATCACACCAAACCTCTATAAAAGTATTCGCATTTGAGACATTTCTTTTCAAGACCAATTTAAATGAAATGAATACTTACAAATACAGGACCACTTGTGTTAAGTTTTATGCCTAAGATGCTATTTATTACATATGGTGAATAAAAGGATATGGAGTAAATGCACATGAGACAAAGTCTCTACAAATATATGGTAAAAACAAGCAAAGGAACAACGCTTTTATTGTTGTTCTTCATCTTGGAATCACCATGAAGACTTCAACAATGAGCTTTGCTCATACCTCATAGTTAGTTCAAAACGGTCCTAACACCGGTTTAAGCGGAATTCTTTGCTAATTGTCGAGCAACGCTACATGTATGTCTTCATTGGCCATGGGTGCGAAATTGCCAACAAACATCAATTAAACTGGCAAAGAAAGAAAGAATATGAAAGAATGAAAGTATGTATGAAAGAGTGGTACACAAATCTGTTACACATGATAACGATTGTAGTATGGGAAGGCATTAATTTTTTGTGCAACACATATGTCAAAGTATCCCACTACGTACAGTATCACATTTGCAACTTGGTAAGATGATGCCATTAGGTCAGGCATTGCCTTGCACATGACAAATCTTGTTTCAAAAAATCAAATAGTATTTTTAAATCACAAACACATATAATCTTAAAAACTGAGTTTTGGAATAAATTAAATTGAAAACACTAGAAAATTGATTTGTTCAAAGTCCATTTGCCTTGTTAAGTACCACATCTTGAACAATTCATCGTAAATGTGGAAGATTGCCCCTTTGCTTAGACATTTGTATAAGTTAAGATTTAAAATGGAGCCACCATGTACCAGCCATAAAATTGAATCTGCCTGATTTCTTCAAAGACAGCCTTTGATTCTAATGCTACTGATGAGATGTTACTCCTTGAAACACAGCATAACGGAATTTTCTGTTTTTAATGCATTTGGTATTTTTGTACTCTTAATAAATTGCTGTTTTTAAATCTCAATATTTAACAACTTTGCCTTTTGATACAAAGAAATCATGACGAATCTAAGATCCAAAAACTTTTCCCATTAAAAGAAAAAACAACAACAATAATAATGATTATAATAATAAGTAAAAAATAAACATATAAGTAAAAAACAAACAGCAGGTTTGCGCCTGTCCTAAGTCAGGCAATTTATTAAGCCTTTGTTTGTCTTGTCTGTTTTCTAGTTAGTTTATTTTATGTCTATATAGGAGTCTAGGATTATGTTTATTTCGCTGAACTTGATTACTCTTTATTTAGGGGCCAACTCCGACCTGCCGTTGGGTGTGGGGTTTCCTCACCGTTCATTGAAGATCTTATGGAGGCTTTGAGTTGTTATTACTCCCCTTTGGGTCGTTGTCTCTTTGACACATTCCCCGTTTCCCTTCTTTTTCTATATAAGCAAAAACGTAAGAAGTAAATTATGATATTTTGTTGTATTGTTGCACCAGAATGTATTATACAATCTGTTATATTTGATACATTGTAATATGATTCTAGTTTTACTCTTACATGTCAATGAAGAAAATTAATACGGAGTACAAAATGACAAAAATACATGTAAGTGTCTTTAATTATATTATCTGTTAAATTGTGTGAGTTTAAGGAAATTGTTTGAGTTTAAGACACATAGACGAAAATATTTGTTTATGAATGGATATTCTATCCATTCCTTTATTCATTTATTTCAGGATCTGAAGCCTTACCTTAACCCATGTCCATACACTGTCTATCCCAATACTCCTGTGCCTCAAGTGTTCAACCTGTTCAGAAGTATGGGGCTTCGTCATCTGCCTGTGGTCAGCCATGAAGGACAGGTAATATATTTTACTGTAGAGTGTTTTTTTCTGAAAAGAAGTTGATTCTAGAGTCTAGTTCTCAAAGTATTTCCTCACTGTCCAAATTACTTGTACATTTCATGTCATTAGAACCTCTGCCTGAAAAATCCATTTTTAATTTCTAATCAAATTTTCATGAAAATGTATATATATCAAGAGGGAAAAAGAAATGTTTCAATAATTTATTGTTTATTACTTTTTAATTGTGACACTTTAAAAATAAGATTGAAATTTTGATATCACGAATTATTGTAGAGGAAAAAAGTAAGTTTTGATGTTAAAATATCGTATATATGTATAAAGCATGACAACAATTTGATAAATAAATAAATACCGAACTTACAGTAAATTTAATTTCTGCAAATGGCTTCTTCCACACTTTATGTTTCTTCAGTGCAGAAGTAAATATTTGGTAAAATAATTAAAATCCCTCTTTTACGCTTTATTTAGAAGTGATAGATTTCCAGAACTGAATTCTAAACAATTTTGAAATAGAGGCCGTTTTTACCTGAATGTTTTAAAGTAGAATGAGACTTTTGACACTATTAATCTCATTGCATCTTTCATTTGCACATAAACAATCAGTTAATGAGTTGTTGAACCTAAAAAAGAAAATATGGTATCAAAACAAATAAAACAATCGAGCAATACTATAATTATTGAAATGTTTACTATGCTCTGAAATGCATTGGTGAATAATATCACTATCTTTTAAAATATACGTACTTTAATCAGGATAGAAGGAAACTAATTGATAGAAAATATTTAAAAAAATTGCCATGCTAAAAGAATAGAAGACTTAATGAATATAAATGTAAAAAAAAATCTTCAAAGTTGAGAAAATTGTGTAAACACATCAGATTCCTATCCACTAATTTCTCTGACACTTGCATCAATCTTTAACTTTTTTTAATATTATTTACTGTATTTGTTGCTTTGGCTATGTTACTAGTATTTATCCTATTAGTTACTGCTAGCCCAATGCTTGTGTATTGTTATTAATTTCCATACATAAGGTTCTATCTTTTAGACCAATGTTTGTGATAAATATTACAAAGTAGCTGCAAATGTTGTTTGTGCGTTGATGAATGTATGTTATTTTAATCTAAAGGAATTTGGCATATATATCTTGTAATGCATCATTCATATTTTTGTGAAAATTATGTGCAGATTTTTTACTTGGAAGTTAATAAAGTAAACAAAACTCCCAGCGGTATACCTTGTAATATTTTTGGTGAAAGCTTTTTGGAGGCTTCATAAAACTGTTGAAATAAAAAAGGCTTATCTTTTAGAAGAATTTTAGAAGAATAAAAGAATTTTTCTGATAGACTTTCAAATATTTACAATATCAATAGTACGGAAAGAAGTTAACATTGCAACATTATCATTTAGTCTGACGGAATGTCCAATTAATCCTTAACATTACCGAGTCTGTGCTTAATGATAAAACAATTATTTTTGACAAGAAGAAAATTCAATGATTAATTGGGAAAGACTTTGTACTGGACACAAACATTGGTGAATATGTAAGCTATTTAATCCACTGACGTACTTTAACATGTACGTGGGTAGCAAAAATATAGTCACTTGCTTTATTGGAGATAACAAATTCTGATTTTCAACGTTTCAGGGATTAACTTAAATGTAGCAACTACTGACTTTATCTTTTTAAAATCTTCAAACATTTGACAGATATTCATATTCTAGAATATATTTCGTCATCATTTACATGAATTTACAAAAATGCTCAAAATTATTTCCATTTCTAATTTAGAAGTGAAATATTGATACACAACAGATATAATAGAAAAACTGTGAATAATCTAGTTTGTTAAATTGTAAGTCCAAATCTATTGAGAATATTTCTGAGATGTATACTATTAATCCTTACACGGATCGTGACAGCCTTTAATTGTAGTTAAATCTCAAAACTGCAATGCTCTCATTAAAAAATGAGACTATGAAAATAAATAAACGACTACAAACGGCAGCAGTGGAATAAAATAGGATCATGTGACGCTTTAATTGATAAAAACAAAGTCAAGACATCAAAAAAACAAGAAATAAAAACACGAATTATAGAAATGAGACATAGAAAATTTCGATAATGAACACACAACATTCAAAACTAAATCACTTACAGTGTGAACTCCAATAAAAACCAAGAGTGACATAAGATGGTCCTATTCCTTTTACTTCACCTGTCAGACTGACAGTAAGTCCATCAAGAGTAAAGTCAAAACTAGCTATGCAATATCTACCTGAAAATATAGACACATCATATGTTATCGATACGACAATGAAACATCTTAAATGCCGAAAAGTAACAAAAGCTGACATGTCTCTGACTCAGTAATTTTTCGGAGTGTTTTTGCTCTTAAAAAAAAAACAAAAACAGAAAAAAATATAAAAAATGAATCTTTTTTCTTATATTTCTGTGGGTGAGATGTGAAAATGTCATTTTGACAATTTAATTTTGTTTTTACTTTTCAACAAGCCATTTCATAGACGACAGTTCTTGGTCTTTTGTTTTTGCCATGTTTTTGGTAAAAAGTTTTATTATTATTTAATGGAAACACTTTATACAAGAATCCAAATTTCTGTTTTATTTTTTTAAATTATAAAGTTTTACGATTATGCATAGTGCAAAAAAACTCTTTGGTTTAAAAAAAGATATGCTTATTTCGCAAATTATTGAAGGAATAATTTATAATTGATTGAGAAAAATCAAGATAAAGAATATGAATAAAATATTCGAGAAACGAATTTAAATCATAAAATCAAATGGATATGGAACATTCATATCATACAGATAGCAGTCCTAGATGGGTCCTAATATGTGTCAACTGGTTGAACCTATTGTGATAAAGGCTGTGATATTAAAAAAAACTTCTTATCTTGTATTTTTTTTTCCAAACGAAATTTCACGAATTTATATATCTATGAGATGAAGACTTAAAGATGAAAAAGAGCTTTCTGGTGATTATCATACTCAATAAGAAGTGTGTTGTTGATTATCACAATAAAACAATAGTTTGTTTTTGACATTAAACATTAACATAAAATTGTAATGGATTTCTAAATCCCATGAAAGAACTAATGATATAAACTTCAACACAAAAAAAAAAGAAAAAAAACAAGAGTATGTAAAACGGAAATTTAGGTTAAATACTTTAAGATGAAAAAGTTGTTAGTCTGTTACAATTCATTATTTGTTAGACAATATACTAATTAATTAAGTGGCATTTACGACACAAAACATTCATTCATACAGGTTTATTGCCTATGTTTTGTCAAAAATATCATTTCAGATAATAATTTTATATTTCTTTATGTCTGTACATTGTAGTTGTAATGTGTATTTTTTTTACCCCTTATTTATTTCACGGTTTGTAAGCCATACAACAAAGAGACTTCACGATAAAATTGCAATTTGACAACGTTTCCTGCCAATAAAAGAAGTTTCATAATAGGGCCTGTAAGTCTCGTACAATTTTAAAACCGCCGGGACCAAAAACTCTACCTGAAAGTTACATTTTAAACAAAGATATATGACGTTTCAAACAAAAATTTGAACGTCATAATTCTCAGACGTCATGATTCGGCGGGAAACGTTTTCAAATTGCCGGTGTTCTATAGCCATTTTTCCCCCATGCCAGTTTTTCCGGGGGAAAGATTGGCATATGCTAATTTTTTCCCCCGGAAAATCTGGCATGTTCTCAAATTTTCTCCTTGCTGAACATGGGGGGAAAATGAGATCATTGCCATTTTTCCTCTTTCGATTTTAAAGATGCTCATTTTCCCCCCTAATACTAAAACGTAGGCGACATCATTGCTATCATGAAAATCGCTTTCTAAATGTTTTGTGGAATCAGTCAGATACACCCCCCACACACAAATGAAATAGAATTTGACTAAAAGGAAAAGAAAGGGTAAAGAATTTAAGTGACGAAATCAGTTCAACTTATAGTACACAGATCTAAAGACAATCATATTGCAAAATCAAGATCGGAGATAATTGATAAAGGGATTCTCAATAGGTTCTTAAATCATGACATGACAGGCAAAACGGACGGATCGACGGACGGAAGTTATCATAAATGGTTTGTTATGAAGTAAGCCAGTCAGACAACTTGTCAGTTTTAACGTTGATATATGTTGTTTTAAATTGTTATAATATTTTAGTACATTTGTCACTTAGTGGTGTGTGGCGATGAGTATAGTGATATAAGTTGAAAATATGATAAGGACTTGATTCTTAATCCGGAAGGAAACCGTCTAAAGGCAATTGCATTAATGTTTTGTCAAAATTGGGAGAGTGGTGTAAAAGTTTTTTTTTATTTGTAATCTCGATACACGGACAACGGATGTTTTAAATTGTTTATCAAAGCTCAGACAGAGTGATAGGTCAGGCGTTATAGAAAAATGGACAAGTAATCTTGTTGTGGGGGAAAAATTAGCATGGGGGAAAGATGGCAATGCGTATACATATTGCTAGTTTTCCGTGGGGGAAAACTGATAAGGATCTCAATTTTTCCCGGGGGGAAATCTGGCATGGGGGAAAAATCACAATATAACACCGGTTTATCGTGGATTCTCGTCAGTCACCTGACGACACTTACAGACCTATTGAATAAGACTCACTCGACTTTTTGCATGAAACAACAGCAGTAAATTACCGAAAGAAAAACAGAAGTGGCCATAACAAAAATCAAAATCCAGAGACATGACAGATACGCTAACACGGAAAAATAAAGACATGAGATAGTCACTAAACCACTGAAATGAAAAACAAAACATTAAGAACTAATGCACTTAAAAGTGTGAACTGTGAAACGCCAAAACCGGTACTTTCAAATTATTCAAGACGTAAAATCTACCCGGAAATGTCCGTTTTTAATTCGCCGTTCCAGAAACTAAGGACTTGTGGGTACTGTGATTGTATTTGAAATTTTGGTGTACGGACAATCGATTTTCATCCAATGCCGTTACGTTACTTACGTTCTTGACCAATCAACGTATTTTGGTGTACGATCTACCCACAATGCTTTAGTTTCTGAAACGGCGAATTGGGACAACTAGACGTAATAGCAGCATAAAGCTACTTTCAATGAATGAAGTGATACATTAAAACATTTAACAAATAACAAAATAACGAAGTTACTGTTAATTTATTTTCTGCATATGCGCATTTCGACAACATATGCCTCTTCAGTGCAGATAAAATCTAAACGCTTGGAAGACCATAAACCCAAAGATGTTTAAAAACTGAACGAGAACAAATAACCAATATGATCTAAATGTAAAGCGAAAAATCAGCTAAGGAAAGAGCTTTGCATGAGTGAGATACTTCTTAGTTTTCAACAAAATTTACAAAAATTTAGAGATTGTAAGGTTCCAAATAGAATCGGCTTACGAGTCAGTACCAAAGTACTAAATACTGGGCTGGTGAATACCCCCGGGGACTAACAGTCCACCGACAGAGGCATCCACCAGTGGTAACAAATAACAAAATACCGACGTTACTGTTAATTTATTTTCTACATATGCGCATTTCGACAACTTATGTCTCTTCAGTGCAGATAAAATCTAAACGTTTGGAAGACCATGCACTCAAAAATGTTTGAAAACTGAATGAGAACAAATAACCAATATGATCTAGATGTAAAATCAGATAAGGACAGAACTTTGTTGATTCTTTACTAATTGAGCAAAAAAAACTAACAAACAAACAAACAAATAAATAAAAAAAACAAAACAAACAAAACACAATCTGTCCCAAAAGGTGCTGAATCAAGGATTTGTTGAGCCTTTGTTGATTTCGTCCCTTAAAAAGTCCATTGCAGACACCATGATGTTATTGAAAGAAATGGAGTTGTTATAAGAAATCAAAGGGAATTTTTTAGCTAGATTTTGCGTCTTTACTAATTTAACACTGCCTATTTTGATTAAAATCTGGATTGGCTTGCTGACAGTGTGACGGGTGCCGCAAATGGAGCAAATTGTGCTAACTCTTCCAGTCAGTCTCGGGTTTTTTTGAAGTTCACACTACAAATGCTTCAATTTTGATGTTGTTTTTTTTATTTTCCGTTTTTGTTGATGTTTCATGTCATTGATCTCCAGTGTTCTCGTTTTTGTCATGTTTCTGACCTTTTGATTTTTTCAAATTAATGCCTCTTCTTCTTCTTTGGTACTCTTCTATCGCTGACACATGAAGTAATATGCACCATTTTTTGGAACCCTATATGGATAACTGTATTTTCAGTTATAAAATTACAGGTTTTTCAGATTTTGTTGCGGAACTGTTTGTTTATTGAACAATTAATAATCTTTGATCAATAGATAAAAAGAGCATTTTACAAGTTTATCTAAATATGCATTTTTTCGGTGTTTCTAGCTAAACGTGGAAAAGATTACTTGAAATCAATTCTCAGTTGTTAAAAGATTTTGACTATGTTGCTTTAGTAAAAGAAACTATTCAGAGTACTGTATCAGAATATCATACTGCAGGAGATATTAATGACTTCATGAACATTGAATTTTCCTGCAATGATCAAACATTTTTTGATATTCTAAAAATTAGAATACGTCGTTCAACCATCTCCTTTTTTATTAACAAGTCTAAAAGGGAGGGGACTGAAATAAAAAAAAAAACTAACGAGGAAATTAACTCTTTAGAAAATAATTTTCATTTAAACTCTACCATAGACATTAAGAATAAATTAAATAAGAAATAGATCAAGCAAATAAAAAATCTAGAAAAAAATGTAGATGGTATTTTGCTAAGTGTAAGCTAAGGCTAATAGGCATGAGAATTGAGAAAAATGCAAGTGGTGAAAAAATATTCTGGCATTATCTCTTGTTAATCGTCAGCGATTATACTACTCAATAACCTTATACTTCGCACATGCATATCAGAATAAGAGTAAAAAAGGAATGCAAAGCAATCATACTTTTGATTTCGGTCTCGCTTTAAGAAGGAAATAAAGGTTCTAGAACATTTTTTATTAAACCTTTCCTTTCGGATACGTTAATGTATTTATGTGATAGCAACTTGTGTAGAGGCCTGCATCCGGATTTACAAACTTCCTCAGGATCGCGATACGGACCGTGTACCTTTTTACAGCCCGAGCCGAAGGCAAGGGCTGTAACAAGGTACAGGTCCGTATCAATGTCCTTAGGCAGTGCAGCCCGATACACAAGTTTCTATTACTTTATTTCATTCCAGTTAAAAGCTTTATGTTAATGGTTTCGTCGGCAATTTACGAAAATAATTAAATAAAAGTAAAGGTGTAATTAAAAACAAAGACATGAAATGTGATGTTACTAATTCCAGACCTTCTGAAACTGATTAATATTTAAAACAATGTGAGATTAAGTCATTTTTTCTTATATTTCTCGGCTGACAGGTTGAAAAAAAAACCAATAAATTGTTATTTCATGTCAAATATAATTATGATTTTGTTCCGTTGACGTCACCACCGGGCTGTATCGGATCTCAATACAGCCTGCACAAGCGATACAGCCCGCTCAGAGTATTGTTTGCTAAGAGCGGTATGTTGAAATACAGTATACCATGTGATAGTAATTGAACCAATTGAATTATTTGCAACAAAAGTGATATAAAATAAATTGTATTGCTTGCGGTTTGGACGTTGATCTTGTGTCTGTTTGAAAACGTCAGATTGTGCAATTCAACGTCATAGACACAGCAGGGACGGGAAATCTGCGTTTTCTTATTTCACCTCAGAATGGAAAATTCCGTTTTTCTTTGATATTACAATCGACATAATTCATTGCATTGTGCTTTAAGCAAAGACTGGGCCTTTGTATTTGTAAATTGAACCCTTCACCAACCATTGGGGGTTCGACAACAACCGTATTCCTGCTATGAATTATTTTTTCAACAACAACAAAACAAAAACAAACAAACGATGGTCAGTCCGACATTTGTATATATATGGACCTGAGATATGTATGTCAAGGAATAAATTTTACTGCAACAACCACCATTTCAACCTTATTAAACTGTTTTCCTTCTATTTCAGTTGATGGGGATGATTACAAGACATAATCTAACACACGAAAATCTAGAACACAAGCTTGAGGAACATTTATCACGATAGCTGTTTAAATGTGTTCAAATGACTTGACACTGTTGCCTAAGATGTTTACTGTTTTTATGCAATTTCGGTATTTTTTGTATGTAAATTTGTGAACACGGAAGGAAAACATTTTTACTGACCTCATTCCAGTTAAAGAAACATTGTCTAACGAATTCTTATTTGCCCTTATTCAGATTTAAGATCAGTTTGGGATTTTCCTCAATAGCACAAAAAAAGATAATAATAACTCACAAAAATTAAGAAAACAAATAAGCAAAACATCGTATATCGATGTTATGTACCACTTTAAACATACTGAAAGCAAATTTGAATAATTAATATGGACAAAATTCCTCATTTTAATGTTACCTTGTTTGTTTTACTGCACAAGTATTTTCTCATTATAATGTGATTTATTTATGATGTATATATTCGATAAATATAAGCATTAAAAATTGATTGAATACCATTCCTGTATATTAGTGTACCAGTTTATCATTCTTTTGCCAATCCACTAGTAAGAAACAATACTTCAGTGTCACCTTAAAGCAATAAACAAAGAAACAAGTATATTTTCATGAAACAATTCAAATATATTTTTTATAAAGCCATATTACATAAAATAATTAACATTTGGTCTGTTTTTTATCAATTTGTGTCGGAAAAGACTGTTGTCGGTCAATAGTTTTTGAACTGTTGCCCGCTGTCCTTTATTCAATTGGTTAACGATGTCACGTGATTACGCTTGACGTCAGCTGTTCCCATGGAGGTATAACAAAACAGTTATAGACTGGTTTCTCTGACAACAGCTATTTTGTTAGACCCTCAAACCAAGCTGTTGCCCTCGGCCTATCGACCTCGTGCAACAGTTCGGTCTTAGGGTCTAAGAAAACAGCTGTTGTCCTCGCACCAGTCAACAACTGCATAATTTTTTTTAATTAAATTATGGTTTCTGTCTGGTAAGTTAAAACTGTTATGAGAACAAGTGTTTTTCATTCCTGTTTAAAGGTGGTAAGAACAACTTCCTTTTATTTTCAAAAGAACCACCTTTTACTTGAGTTAGGTGGTTGTTTTTATATAAGGTTTAAGATAATTTTAACCAATATGAATGCCAAAGCCATGCAATTGTTGTATGCTATTTAAAACTAACTGAGTGGCTTACCTTTCTTTGAATTAATAATCCTCAAATATAGTTTTGTCACGTCTATGTATCTCTGTTTATTTGTGTAGTGTGTTGTTATTCTAATACTATATAAATTTATATTTAATCGTATATTGTATATTGTACATTGTGTTTTGTTTTTTTATTACACAGTATTGTCTTGTATGTTATCCCTTCCGCCTATGTTCTTGTATATTATGTTATGTTATGAGCTCTTGTACACTACAGTGTCTGAGCTAATAAAGTATTTGTTGTTGTTGTTGTTGTTGTTGACAACAACAATCTTTCTGAGGTTGAAACTGGACAACACTGGAGCCAATGAAACAACAACAGAAAACCTTTAATAAAAGAAAATTTGTGCACGGGACATGAATGGCACGAATGACACGAATACCTACGTCATATTTCCAAGTTACCGAGACAGAGAACGCCTCATCATATTGACAATACTGATATACATATTTTTATAACTAAATACGAAAATTGAGAAATATCGAGCAAAATACAAAAACACCAAAGTTGCATAATAAACAAGAAATTTTGATATGTTTTATTCTTGTTTCAAGCAGTAACCTCATCAGCAGCATTAGAATCAAATAGTGTGGAAAGACATAATCCAAAACTAATAAGAAAGAAGCCCTAACTGCCAAAATCGGCAGTAACATCTCATCAGCACCGTTACAATCAAGTAATGCGGGAAGCCATAATCCAAAACTAATAAGGAAGAAGCACTCATTGCCAAAATCGAAAAAGGTCAAATCCAGTACAAGCGACATCCATCGATTGTAATACACAGGATGAAGCCTACGTATTTTTAAGGGTTAGAATTGTGCTAAAAAGTAATGTTCCATAAAATGCAAAAAGAAAAATTTTCCTTTTATAAAAGTATCAAGGGCTGGTAATATCCTCGGGTACATCTGGTCCACCTGCAGTTGAATCGACCCAGTTTAATTATTAATTATAAAATTCTAAAAAACAAAAGTGATCTGCAAACAGCGGGAGATTAGAGTGGTACCTCGAAGATGAAAAGGTACAATGTACCAAACAAATATTTAGCTTTAGTCTTAATTATAGCCCCTTTGATAGAGTGTTGTTCTCTTTTCCTGGGTTGAAAATATCCTGTTATGTTGAGGTACGAACACCTTTAGCTTCAGGTTCTTATCACTCATAGCAAATGAAAATGTTATTGAAAATAAAAGGTACATAATAAAGTCTGTAAACAGAAATAAAAAAATAACAAAATCTATATATCATTATATATATATTTTTAATTAATGAAATACCATAACTAAAATGTTTTTAACAAAAATTGTAATATTATTGTTCATCTGTAAACCCAGAATTTAAAGGATGATAACTTAAAAAAACCAACAGCGGCACTGTTCCAGCGAATCTAAATGCCGAAATCGAAGTGCGGACCAAATCTTTTTTGAAAAGGCCTTTACTACATACATGTAAGCCAAAAAAATCTGTAACATTTTTATTAACTCTATCAACCGACAACACACTTTCATTAATAAATTGGAACTTCAAATGAAAACATTACATCTTCAAAGATTTTCAGGTCGCGCGTACGATCGGATATATTCAATAACAATATATTATATGGGGTTACATGTCGAGTTTAGTAATTATATAAACCAAATTTGTCTCTCTTGCATAACTCTGTCCTTTTCTTATCTTAAATGTGTATGAAAGAGAAAGGAAATGGGGTAAATGTCAAGGAGACAACATCCCATATCCAGGTTAAAACGACCCAAAACAAAGCATCTAGTGGTCACCGTATGGTCTTCAACACAGTTAGGAACCCCACACCATATATCAAGCCCTAAATGGCCCCTAAAAACGTAAAAAAGTGTATAAATCAATGGAAACAAACAACATCCAATATCCAAATATTAAGAAACTAAAATTTTATCAGAAGACAAGGACAAGCCAATGACCAACATATTCCAGACTTGGGACAGGCGCAAAAACTGTGACTGGGTTAAACTCATTTTCTTGGATCCAAACAAAGGTTTTGTGTGTTATCTTTAGGTTCTTACTTAATTTTCTCTCACCATATCTTTTATATTTCTTGATTTACCTGCATTGAAGGAACATGAGTTGTTCAAAGTCTTCAAATGAGGATAAAACGAACTGAAATTACCTTAACATTTTTGGATTGTTTTAAAACGATACTTTATTTGCTACTTGCAAAGAATTAAGATTATATAAAAATTTTAGCTTATCACTGAAGCAGACTGTCATCCACATCTTAAATTAGCAACATCGATGAACGAAAGTAAATAATGTAGGTTTCTGAAATACGTCAAAATGAAGGATGAAATATTTGTATTTATTTTGAAAAAAGGTCGAAGGAGTAAAAATAGAAATCTTATGGTTTTTCGTGTGTAGTTCCCTGGCAGATTGTGGAATGTAATTATAATTTTCAGCATTGTAGGTGTTTCTTGTTATCCATTCTTTTACTTTTGTTACCAATAATTTGAAATCTTCAAGTCGTCATCACGAATTTGTGGTCCGCTTTAGAATATCTTATTCTCTTCCCAGATTATAACAGATCTTTCACTTTACAGTTTTATTTGTTATTTCCTTTTCTCGAATTGCCTTACCTCCAGTATTGACATGTTCGATACGGTGGAGGTCTAAGATGCAGGAGATGCTAACTCTACCGATGCAGCTGACCTGATCCATGGTTTTTATTGTTTTCATGTTGTTCATCTGTACATGTGTGTCTTCATTTTTCTTATCTGTGATATACTCTGGGGGGGGGGCATTTTCGGGACGCCGGGATTGGCGATTTCTAACTTCGGGAAATCGGGATTGCCCTTTTTAAGGCCGGGAATTCGGGATGAAAATGCCATCGGGACACGGGAAAGGAGTGTTTTTAGACCCGGGAAATCGGGATTTTATGGTAAAATTTATCGGTATTGGCAAAAATTGCTTTCTTATATACAATCTTCCGAGATCGGGACGTTTCGCAAAAAAATCCGGGATTTCGGGATTTGCTTATTTTAATGACGGGAAATCGGGATGAGACCCCCTTTCGCCCCTCTCATACTCTTGTGATGTCTTCTTATTGTTGTCAATGTCCTTTGATATTCGTTTTGAGACTGGCGATTTTTTTTTCTCCTTCAGTGTTTAAAGATTGAAATTAATGTTTCAGTTTTAAAAACGGGAAAATACATGTCCAAAATAAAACCAAAGGAAATACATCATTCTTTGTGGAATATGAATATATAAATTGAAAATTTGTAACATGTGAACATGTTAGATCTACAATTAGAATAAAGATAGCTCAAAATACAAGAAAGATTGATAGTATTCAAGTCTTATAATCAACTACCAGACGAAGATAGACGTACATAAACTTTGTTGAGGTCAGACAAGGTAACTTTCACAAGTTTCGTATGCATCAGTCGCCATTAGAGAAATGAAATATAAGAGGTAACCTCTGAATACATGTACTAGATAATTACTTAAATACATTCATGTATATAATTTATTAGAAAAACCGCTCATTCAATTTAATTTTTAAACACTTTTGACCACATTTCGTCATGATAAAATAAAATCACGGATTAATGGCAACACTAATGATGCTTAAGTTTGATAATTGAAAGAAAAATTGGTATTAGGTGATAAATCCACATTTCTTTCAGAAACAAATTTAAGAAAAAATTCTCTATGGTGAGAAACGGGTGTGTGGGGCGACATAACTAAAATGGAGTCACAATTACAAAGGTAAGACAAATAGACGACAATGAACAAGAACGGCGCAAAATTAAAGCCTTCTGATCATTGGACCCTCATTGAAGTCTTTGGAGTTATAAATAAGGTATTCCCATAGGGTAAACACGACTTGACCTTGCCAATGTTAAGTCCGTAGTAAAAATGTCGATGTTTGTCAGTTTGGTAATAAGCTCTGGATTCACTCAAACATTTCTATCTCATCTGTAAAACAGATCTGTCAAATCATAGTGTCGGCCATAAGTATGCAACAATGGTTGAAAATAACCTGGTGTCTGATTTTTTTTTAAAAAAAAGAAGACGTTGTGTCCCGGAGCTGTGGGAATATAACTGCTTGAATAAGTTAAGTTTACTAATTGGTCTGTCGAATCCATCACTTGTGTTGTAGGTATATCAATACAGAGGTAAAAGTCAAGGTATGAATGGTGATGTTAATGATGGTGTATCACTGTCTGTTTAACTTCGAATTCATCTGGGTGTATATAATGAAGGCAATCCCTAAATTGAGGATTGTTTAATGAAATAACATCGTCCAGTATAAAACGAAAACTGAAATTAAAGAATTTTGCAAGCATATTTTCTTTTCTGAACTGGCCCTTGTAAGAACATAGCTTCATATATATGAACGACGAAATCAACTAAAAGTGGTGTGTAATTCTCCTCCAAATTCGAAAATAATGTCACTTTAGAATTCCAGAACTGCAGCGACGTCCAACTCTATATATACTGAACACAAAAAGTTTAGCAACAATTGGTGTGACTAAAAGGGGTCTATTTTTTAGGTTACCAAATCTCAATTATTAAATTAAATTTTACATTTCTGATCTGGATTTGAGTTCGACTAAAATCATTAGCATTACGTCTGTCCATAAATTTTGAATATTGCATTAATTTTAAGCTAACTCGACGCAAAAAGAAAAACATTGAAAAGGGGGGGGGGTATGCAAAAATGCCAGATTTTTCATTTTTATGCAAAGAAAGCCAACAAAATGTTTTTGATTACCAGACCTGGTTATGTTACGGTGATCATGAAGTGATCATTGCACTTTTTTGCAAAAGATGAAAATCGCCTACGGGAAAAAAAAGTCCATGTTAATTTTCGGACCATAACTTGAAATGGATATCTTGTACACCCAATCTGACAAATTGAAGAAATTTTCATGGTTGAATTAAAGCAAATATTGGTTATTTTCAGCCACGATCAGAATTAATCAGTATTTAAGCATTTTTGTCAAAATTTAAAACGGTTGAAAATGTGTTGCTAAACTTTTTTTGTTGAGTATACTTTTGTCATTGCGTTTTTATGTACATAATTATATTGTATATTTATCGGTTGCTATTTATTTTTATCTAAGCATAAAATTTAAATATTTCTTGTCTGGAATTGAGGGATATTTGAATAGCGTTATGTTTCCATGCACAGGATCTCCCTTTATCCGATTCATCTTTTGACTTTTATTTTCAAATATTACGTCTTTTAGGGATGGTCTGAAGAACACATACACTGTTTTCCTGGTCCCATAAAAGGGTACATGTTATACTTTTTGTAGGTTAGTGTATTTGTTTTTGATGCCCCCGTCGTTAGGCGACGGAATCATCAAGTTTTACCCTTGTCCGTCCGTATATATATATAAGACTCAAGTCTGTGTCCTTTTGCGAATATGTGTCAAAACCGACGTGACAGACATCACATTCCGTTTATCACGCAAATCTGGGTCCATTTGTGTCGCAAATCTTTGTCTATTTTTCACCAAATCTGTGTCCTTTGTCTTTCGCGAACCCTTGACGTCAGAATGAGGGAGGTGTCAACAAGAACATATGATGTCACCGCTGGCGGTGAAAGATATCGATACCGTTCCCGATGAAAAATACCCCTGCCATGACCCTAACTAAGCTTTACCATTACCTATAATATAAACTGTAACCACAAAATGTTAAAGTATGGACAATTATATGCTTGTGGGAAAGAAGTGGAAATAGTGTAATAAGACATGGTAATTTCAGTACAAGTTAGCCATATGAGTTAGTCAAGTTAGTCATCGGAACATTGTTTTGTAACCAGTGAGTGACGTTATTTATAGTTCCTAGGGGCAACGAGCCAGGCTGGGGAAACCGGCACTTGAAGCCAAACGGGAAGTGTCCCGGCGAGAATTTACATGGCCGTACTCGTAAGAATTACTTAAGGAACTATAAATAATACTAACATTAATCTAAATACCCCATATAAAACGGAAACAAGTAAACAAAGTGACCACCGTCACAGTTTAAATGGTGAAAGTGTAAGTAGACAATAAAACCTCGAAAGTCAGAAATTGAAAATCAATAGTTTGTAGATGAAATGCTTCTGTAAATAGCCAGAAGTTGAAGGCTATATCTCTTCAAAACTCTCTCATCACAATTCATGACCAAAGTTTACGTACAAAGTCTTTACCAAATAATATATATGGTACAGGACAACAAAACTTTGAATGCCAAAGAAAATGCTGCAACAAACCGTATTTATGTACCTTGTAAACTCTTAGGTTTCCAAAAGCTAAGTATGCGCCACTTTTAAAATACAAATTTATAAAACCAGCATGTTCTCTACAAATTCTAGATATTTACATGCTATATTCGTAAGAGTTGATTTCAGATTACTGACAGAATATATATACAGCTAATATTTGCAAGGCTGTACAGTGTTGTACTAATGGTTTCTGAAGGGAAGGAGTATGTCAAAACATCAAGGACAACATGTCTTACAGCAAAATATTTATGAAAAAAAAAAACAGAATACCGATAGAATACCGATTAGCCATTATCAGTTATGACTAAGTCGAAAATTGACAGGATAGGCTTTTTCAAAAAATATTTGGTCCGCCCTTCAGTTTCGGCATTTAAATACAATAAAATAGTTCCGGTTATCAACCCAACACGGCAAGTGTTGTTCATCCTGAACACAGTTCATAAAACTGATCATATTTGATTACAATGTCATTGTTTACTGTGACACTGCACTAATGTTGCTATAATTAAAATGTATTTCAGGGTGTAAGTTTTGTTTTTTAGCCAACAGTACGAGTAATAACCGGAAGCGAAGAGTGTTTTTACCTCCATTTGATGGGAGAGTTCAAATCCAGGAAAAGATAACAACACTTTTTGAAAAGGGTTGTTAATGTTAATGAAATTGTTCGACCAGTTAACGCTTTCGCACATTAGTTATGAGACGAATTTATAACAATCATTTTGAAAGATGAAGAAAAATGTTTTTAAAAATTGACGTAGAAAACCAATGATCAAGGAATCATTCTCTGACCTTTATTTCCACCAGTCTTTGTTACATGTAATAAATGGCAAAAATAGAATTTTTGTTCTTTTATCTTTTAGTTGCCAGTATCAACTCGTCCCTCCTGGTGTAAAATACACTACATATTTGATTTGAGTTTTGGTCGTATTTCTACATGACTTGGAGAATGAAATAAACGTTTTTATCTCGGTTCATTTTTCCTGACAAATTACTGTTTAGGTAAAAGGACACAGATTTGAGATTTTTCAAAAGCTCAGATTTGAGCATACCATGACGTCATAAGATATACTCTCAAAACTTGTATACTGTGACGTCAAAATTGGACACAGATTAGCGGATGGGCACAGATTTGCGTCAGGACACAGATTTGAGTCTTACAAATATACGTACGTACGCACATCAGAAAAGTTTTATGAAGGAGGTCTCAGTTTGCATATGCAGGATTGATTTGATATTTTGTCGGAAGTTTTGGTATGATGAGATGTACTGTGTATCTCCTTTTCAAGACCGTCATTTATCTACTTCCTGTTTACCGATATCTATCTGGCGGGGGCAATGTTGTCCCATGGACACATTTTCTTTTATTTATTTATATATTTTAGATATTAAATGGGTTGATTGTATATAATATTTGTAGTTATTTTTGTGTTTGTCATTAAATCATAAAAGTCGGCAAATATTGCACACATGCATATGAGAGTTGTTCCCATTATTTCATAACGCATCGGATTTCTTTAAAAAACAACACACTTGTAAAATCAATTTATTTACTTATTTATCATATTGATAAACATAAAACATTAAACACAATGGTTTATAATATATTGTTCGCATATTTCCATATTTTTCTACTTCATAATGTTATTAGTAAGAATTAATATAATTGGCCAGTTTTTTATGTTGTTCTTGTCTGATTATATATTATTTTTTCATGAAACTTAGCTTGACTAAGTGTTTTATAGAAGCTTAGAGGTGCCGTTCACTTAATGTTGAAAACAGTACGAGTTGTGACAAAATATAAGCCCCATCTTTAAACAGAATCTGTTGTAGTACAAGAAGACTGATGCATGAAATCCCGTGGCATTGTCTTTAATTTATCATGCTAAAAACTAGGGATGGCAAAATGTCTCGAATTGAATACTCGAGTACTCGGTACAAATACTCGCGAGTACTCGAGTACTCGGGTCATTATAGCAAAAACGGCAGTAGAATACCGAAAGAACAAGAGAAGAGATTACCACAGAAATCGAAGTCCAAAGACATGGCAAAAAACGGCAACAGAGAAAAAGTGATTGTAATTGATAATGTATAGCCACCATTCGTTTAATGTGGTACGGGGACCTGCAACGTAGGTCGTTTCGCCTTTCAATGAAACCTTTCTGGTTTGTTTTTTCTTCAGAAAACATTGTCAATTCGAATGAGTACTAAAGTTAATCACCTGTTGTATACATCAATCAATTAAACACTAATTGGCAATCAATCGACCGACTAACGGCTTGTACTGTAGAAATTTGCTTTGATCTAATTTTAATTATGTCAATGAGGGGTCCTTCTGATTAAAAGAAATAATCAACGTTGCCTGTCCTGCTAAATTAAAGTTTTCTTCAATTTCGCGGGTCCTATAACTCAATGGACATGTTTCAAATTATTTATAGTATGGCTTTGAATCCGCTAAGAAAGGTTTGAAAGAATGCCTTTTTTTACTGAATAAAACAAGACAATAAGTATCAAGAGGTATAAAAAGGTGATTAAATTTTAGATGTTGAATTGTAGGAACTGCCTTGATTTAAAATTACTGACTTGATGAGCAAATTTCAGAAAAACGAAAAGAGAACAACTGCGATACACATGGTAGGCAAAACAGAAATATCAGGCGAATGCATACGAGTTGCAATAAATAGAAAATGAAAATATAAAGAAGATACTTAAAATACATAACTAAATTTAGAAAAAATCCATGAACTTTAAAAATGGCTGAGTACTCGAGTACAAAAATTGTACTCGAGTACTCGCGTTCTAAACGAGTAATCGAGTATTCGAGTACTCGTTGCCATCCCTACTTTACACTGATACGTCGATCCTTTCAAATTATAAAAAAACAATAATTACCTAAATAAAGTTTATTAGGAAGGTAAAGAGAGTAAAATGCTTCCCAACAACCCGAGAGAAAAGTGTAATGTATTTTTTTTTTCAAAAGTTGGCAAACATAAGTACATTAAAATTGATATATCTCAGTTGCACTAAAAGTGTAAATATAAGACACATTATCATATTTTGCAATACGTTTTAGACGAGATCAATTAGTTTATTGGAATCATAGAAGAAAACCAAAAATGATGATATGGCAAAAAATATTTTTTACGAGTCAAATTTGCCAAGTTGTCCTTCTATTTATATATATAAGTATTTAGTGCAAATTTAAATGCGTTGTAAAACTTCGTTCTTAAATATTTCTGTTATGTTTTAGGAACAAGAACAGTGAATTGCGACAATCAAAATAAAACCTTAGACTTTGGTTTCGCATCAGTTCGTCGAACAGCGTTTGACAAAGCGTTTTGGCCGTTGGATCTATCCAGAGTTTCGAAAAGTGTCGATGTAAATCCTCCGTCACTAAATGTTTGTAACAATTTGACTATTAAAGGAGATTTTTATGGAAACACTTACAATGATGTGACAAAAGAATGTTTGATGTTTAACATAAGCAGAGACAATAGACATTTTTATTATATGTGGAACCATGGTATGGGAGAAGAATACGTAACAAGTGAACGATTGTGTTTCAAAGGTATGTCATCTTATTTTTATTCGTAGTCACCATCTTGTTGACCACTATGGAGTATCTATTTCTCAGATGACAACATATCTTTCCCTTTAAAGTTTAATTTTTGTTTCCTCTACCGGATTTGACTTACTACCGGATTTGACAGGTTCAACACTGCGAATGTCTTATAAGAAGCAGGGGATACTTACTCTAATTTTTTATTGGGTCTGTGTTGTTCATCTTTGTGTGTGTGTGTGTCTTCATTTTTCTTTTATGTGTCGTACTCATGTTGTGTCTCTGTTTCTTTGTTGTTTCCGATGTTGACATTGTCCTTGGATTATTGATTTTGGATTGACGGTTCGGTTCGGACTTTTGTTTTCACTTTTGTTTATTACTTACACCCTCTTTCAAAGTTGTCCTTATCCGATTTCAGCTTTTTTGACAATTGTTCTCTATCAGTTTTTACACATTTTCGGCTTTAGGGTTTCCTAATACCGTATAAGTGGTTATTTTCGCGAGGACTTAATTTTCGCTTTATTCGTGACCATTCTGAAGTCGCGAAAATTGCATACCGCGAAATATAATTTAAATAAGACTTTATACAGTAAATGATAAGCAATCGCGAAAATTTTAGTTCCGCGAAAATAAAGTCCAGCAATTTTGAAAGAAATCGCGAAATTTGGGTCCCGCGAAAATAACCACTTATACGGTATTTTGATATGATTTGCACAATAGAGAAAAAAGTTGTCGAAACGCCTATATATAGAAACTAAATTCACTATAAAGAAAGTGAGAACGGAACAATTAGTCAAAAAACGAACAATCAAGGGACAACGGCAATCTCGAATACACAAAGAGACAAGGACACCACAAGAGTACTGGGGAGAAAAGAAAAATGAAGGCAGACATACAGATTAACAACAAGGACCTAATAAAAAGCCATAGGTGAGATCAGGTGCACCGGTAGAGTAAGCATCTCCTGCTTCTAATAAGACACTCGCCTACTTGAACATGTCAACTCCAATAGTAAAGTAAAATCCGGTATTTTGTTATTTGTTACGGTTACTACCATATTTAAATTTGAAAACCATACAAATCAAAATCAAAATCACATTAAGAATTGACAATGAAACAGAAAACCCAGAAAAAGACTCATTCAGTCATAGAAATTTGATAGATTTTATCTAGATTGGAATATTAAAGGGAATGCAAAGGTAAAAATAATGTTTTGTTTATACATACATAACATCAAATTATAAATATTCATAATAACCATTTGATTGTTTGTCAACACATTAACAAGTTATCAACAAATATTTGAAGTAAATAACACACCAGGGAGGCTGACATTTTGAATAATTTACTTGTCTCCCTTATCAGTATATTACCCATATTTCACAGTTGTTGTGGCGTAGCAGGGACAATTCCGGTTTTTTTTCAAATCACATAGAAATAATATGAGAAGGTATACAGTAAGATGCTCATTTTAATCCGAGATATTTTATATATTTAGGAATATTTTGATGATAATGCAGGAATAGCAACACTTTTGATATAACATTACCGCTTAACACAGTTATGTATTGTATTTTTGTGTGGGAAAAGGGGGGGGGGTACTGTTTTCCAATTATTTTGATAACCTCTAGCACAATAACAATATTCTTTGATAAGAAATATTAGAATATGTTCATTTCATTCCTTAAAAAATAGGCATTTCATGTAGCTCTAATTTGAATGTGATATAGTTTTTTACTCCCAGTCAAATATTTTAAAGTTTAAATCAGACAAAACATTATAAATTTGATGTTTTCTAATATTTATTATGAATAACAAAGGCATTAAAAATACAGAACATAAAATGAAAATATTTTATTGTATTTCACAGCTTATCTTGAATTGAATTTTAAACTTGAAATAAAAAAAGATAAATAACCTTTCACCTATTTATTCAATTATGATTAACCTGATTAATGTGATATAGCAATAACTAATATTATTTAGAAATTCTAATTACTATATAAAAACAACTCATTTAAAATTAAATTGTTATATAGAAAAATTAGAAGAAATCTGATCCAAATAATAATGATGACAGATTAACCTTTTACTTGGCAATATTGTAAGCAGTCGTTGATACGTCATCAACATACTTCCGGATAATATGATAATGAGCACCCTAGTGTGTGAAAATTTGATCAGAAAGCAGCCTCTATACCTTTTATTGTAACATAATAAAGATTAGACATATGGATTAGGTTTACAAAAGACATTTTATATCACATATCAAAAAAATATTTTTAGACCTTACATCCCCTTTAAATCCAATGCAAAGCATTTCAACGAAAGACATTCATTCAATGTTTTCATAAGAAAAGCATTGAATGAAAACGAGTCTAATTTAAGAAAATTCAAGGTACAAAAATCAACGATCAATGTCCGTTGATTAAATAATTATCAAATACACATCATACAAGAAAGAGTTCTCTATGTAAATTCACGCGTTTTCTTTAAATAATTTTGCAATTAATATCACACTTAATTTAACATTTGGACATACCATACAATAACACATCTGTAATTGAGCATTCGCCCATATTTGCATAAAAATTAATGCAATTTGTCTTATTGTTTTCATTAGCAAATCATCATACAAATTGAATGATACTGGATTCCCAATTTAAGCTGTCTTCTCCATGATAATATTCAATAGTGTCTGACAGTTCTACGATATATGGAAAATGACTACAGATTTGCAATTTGAAAAAAAAATAAAATCCACTCGAAAAAGTTGAGAGGTTTTCGGTACCTTATAGATACAATTTTAACCAGTATTAAGACACCTATCAGCTATTGGCTTTAAATAAAATTCATGCTCCCTTTTTTAAAAAAAAAACACATCTCGATCCTACTTTCGCCATTCCTAAAGTCAGTTTACTCAAGCTTTCGAGCATTTTTGATAACTCTGCTGGACGATAAAATAATTTGAAGGATTCTAACTGGTCACGTGATCGACTTTCACAGATTTTTTAACTATTCTGGATTTATGCTTTTAAACCATTTTTTTTTTTCGCCGAGGAACCCCAGATTTTCTCCGATTGCAATTTATACATCTTATTGAGAATTTTGAATAAATGTCTATAACGTTTCACATTTTTTTTATGGATAAGAATTGTTTTTTTTTTTTTTTTTTTAATAAATGAAAAAAAATCAGAATGCTTTTGTCTCCCGCCAATTATCTAATTACTTTTATCTTAACATAATGTCAGCATTTTATAGTTCTCCTATTCAAATTACTTCTTTTTATATTTTCGTAGAAAAAACATAACAATAATCTCAAAACAAATTTATTTTTAAAAGCACAACGGACATTCTTTAGAACAATTGACAATTTTTCTAAAAAGGAAAGTCAAAATCAGTTAAGAACAGAACTTTGCAGCAGGGAGATACTCTTCAGGTTTTAACAAAATTAAGATATTGCAAGTTTTCTTATAAAATCGGGTTTCAGGCCAGAACGGCTGCACTGGTTACTGGGTTGGCGTATACCCTCGGGGATTAACAGTCCACAAACCGTGGGATCGGCCCAATGGTAATAAAACAGAATACAGAAGGGCTGCAAACGTCCTGTTAATCAAAAGGAATTTAAACGTATTATGTGTTTGTGGGAAACATTTATGGAAGAGCAATGCAGTCGGAGATTTCACATATTTCCCATTTTTAATGTATCATACACTTTAATAAGGCAAATAAAAAAAATGAAATATTAGATTTATGTCATCATCAACATACATGTTCCTGGCTTGTGAGTGTTGGTCCAGCATTAGGTGAATCTTTAGACAAAAAACTGTCGACAATGACTTATGGGTTAGGCTAAACACAAATAAATGGAATACCAAAACAAGATTCTGAGCGATATACATGTTATATATAAATATGCACAAAATGTCAAAGCCATAGCCCTCCCCCCCCCAAAAAAAAAAGTAAAGAAAAGAAAACAACTGAAGACAGATCTGTGCATGAACAAAGGTGTTCTAGTTGTCGAAACATAACATCCTA
>MJUU01058140.1:67289-92649 GCA_002080025.1 Modiolus philippinarum
CCCCCCCCCCCCCGAAAACGGGATGGCATAACACTAGCTAACAGACAACACCCATACAAGTTAACTCCATTGTTTGCAAAGTCACGTGTAATATAAAGAAATAATTAATGAAACTGAGTGACTGAATAGCATACGATGAGGGCCATATAATATTATATAATTCTTTTAATATCAAATTTTACACCGCCAAATTTGAAATGGATATATAGGAAAATGCGTTTAATAAATTTCAATATGGATAGGCTATGGTTCAAGAGGAAATCTCAACATGACCTGATTGTATTTGTTCATCAAACTGTCACAATTAGCATTGTAAAATGTGTATTCGAAAATATTTAGTAGATCTAATTCAATGAAATGAGAGAAATTCATAGGTCCTATTTGTGAAGACCCCCCCCCCCGCGTGTAAAATGCTCAAAATATATAATAGGTATTATGAATGTTTACTGTTCATATGATTCAAGTACTGCATGTAACACAAATCAAATTTTATTTCTTGAACTTTGTACTGTGGCATCGGACTGTTACTTCTTCACTTTTATTTTACAAATGGCATAATGAGAAATATTTTACGAAAGGATATGGAGTAAATGAACATGAGACCATAACACATATGTTAACTCCAACTGCAATAATTTTAATGAGCTGTATGGCCATTTCGGAAATTAATTCCTCATCAGCAGCACTAGAACCCAAACAAAGGAAATCCATAATTTCAAAAAATGTTTAAATGTATTAAACCAAAAGAAATCCGAATAATCAGTAATATCAAATATAGCTAAGGACAAAACTACGATGGAGGGAGTTAAACCTTAGGTTTTAGAATTTACATAAATTTAGATAAATGTATGACTGATCTATTTTTAAATTTAAGAAGGACAACTCGATTGTCTTTCGTTCGTCTCTTTCGTAAGTCATACGTACACACAAAAGCGACGAAACCAGATGTAGCGATTTACGAAGGAAATATGGATCAGAACGAAGACTGTTCAACTACTTTGCCTATATAATTATTTAGTTAAAGATTCACAACATTGTAATTGGAAGTGTTTACATTTTCAAATTTACTTTCGCTTTTTTAATTTTTGTGCAATAACTAGTCCCCGTACGTTAAGGTTCTCTTTCGTCAAAATGTGAAACATCTCTATCAGGTGCTCCGGACATGTAACTATGTCTTGCGTATAAGTGATATTCATTCTTTTTTTCAATTTTTTAATAGATTGGACATCCAGAGTTAGAAACAAACCTATGCAATGACTCTTTGACATTTGACATAGAAGTGGATAGAAAAATTGAAATAACGAAGGAAAACCAAGAAAGATACAGATACGCCTTCTTCATTTCAAGCACAAATACACTGAACATATCTTTCAAATCCTGTGTTGCAGACCATTTTTCAACTGGATTTTCATACCAAATTAGAGCTGAGACTACAGGTAAGCTTCTAATGGATTTTTTTCAACCAAATTTAGTCAATAACTATGTGAATATCGAATATACATTGTTTTTTTTTGTATAATTGGCATGCTGCTAAATAGAATATCCTTTAACGTCAAAATGTTGAAAAATACAGCCCCATCAGATCAACTGCAACACAAGTTTAATCACACAAAAATAAGTAAATTTAATTATGTTTATTATTCTTTATGCAAATTTCTTCATAATCCTTTAATTTCATGGAATAAGCGGCGTTTGTAAATTTTTACTAATCTTTCATTAGCACCTCCCTTCAATATCAGCGTGTGATGATATTAGCAACGGGTTTTGGTATCTAAAATTAACACCCGTTCAGCTCGAGGTTTGCCGATCTTGAAAATTAACACCCGCTCCGATCCTAGTTTACCGATAATTAATTCAAATTGTGACTGAATATAACAACAAACATCTGGCATGTATTATAACATGTATAATGTCATTGTTTTTAACGCCTTGACAATTCGGCATTCAGTAAAATAAAATCATATTGCCAATGGATGAAGATGTTTGGGCAATTAACACACTCGGTGAATTTTTTTACCTCGTATGTTAATATACCATAACATCTACATCCAATAGCAATATGTTTATAATATTCTAGTTCTATATTATTGCTAAACTGAATATTAAATCATCAAGTTAGACAGAATTGTCAACTAAACAAATGAAGGGATATGGAGTAAATGTACATGGGACAAAATCCCTATAAATACATGGTAAAATTAAGCAAACTGAACAACACTTTTATTGTTGTTCTTCATCTTGAAGTCATCATGAGACCTTCAGCAAAGATCAAACATTCCTACATTATTCTATCAGTAGAATAAACTCTTCTGAAAATATTAGGATATAATCTCCCACTTTTACTGAAAGACTATTTTTTCATCAGTACATTTTGAACATATCAGTGGGTTGTCTGTGATTTTGACTATAAATGTAAGAATATTATAAACATAATGCCCTTTGATGAAGGTTTTAGGGTAGATTAACACACGAGGTAAATATTATCACCCGGGACAACGTCAAGGGTGATACTTTTTTACCGAGTGTGTTAATCGAGCTAACACCTCTATCCAAGGGCATTATGATTTTTATTATACAGTATGCTTAATACACAAAAGGACGTTTACAGACACTATAAGTCCTTTATGTACATTATGTCTGAAAATAATAATAATCATTTTTATTTATGCAACATCAAATACACATAAACCTGGATAAACATCAAGTACACATAAACCTTTCAACCTGGATATGGGATGTTGTCTCCTTGACATTTACCCCATTTCCTTTCTTTTTCATATAAACACACATAGTCAGTTCTATTTTATTTTTGTATCCACAGCGTACCTCGTCACAATTGGGGAGACGGAACAACGGCAGTAGAATACCGAAGGAACAAAGCACAAGATTACACAAATCAAAGTCCAGAGACAAGGCAAAAGCAAGAACACCAAAAGACGGAAGACCAAAGACACCACATGCCTACAAAACACTCGAACGTTACATATACAACACAAAAAACTAAAGCACTAACAGTGTGAACTCTCAATAAACAAGAGTGACATCAGGTGCCCCGGAAGGGTAAGCATGTCCTGCTCTGCACACAGCACCCGTCACACGGTCAGTGATGTATATGTTTTGAAAGATCTGTTAGGTAACTGATTTGTTATTGTCATTTTCTAACCCTTAGACAAAACCAACTAAAACCATGGTACTTGTAACTTCTCTAACCCTCAAACAATACCAAGGTGAAATTTTGAAAAGCTTTTGTAATCATTTTAGTATTCAAACGTGCACAAGGACAGATCGGTATTACAGACATCACTAACGAAGACAAAACTAAAATTTAACAAGACAACGCAAAAAACTAAAGCACTGACAGTGTGAACTCCCATAAAAACCGAGAGCGACATCAGGTGGTCCGGAAGGGTAAGCATGTCTTGATACTTTTGTACACGTTTTAGTTGTTACATGCGATATATTGCACGGAACAAAGTGATCATTTAGGAGTATTTTGAGAGTAATTTATCCGCTTTAATCGGCCTAGAAATTGGTGAACATTTCTGCAATATATGACGACTGTTGTCAGAAACGAAAGTAGCACCCTTTCCTTGGTCGATTTTGTAAAATAAAATGGTAAACACAGGTGTTTATGTGCATAAATATCTTCCTACTGTTATTTTCTAGAAGCGCAGCATCATATTTCATACATTAAAACCATGAAAATAGCATACGATCAATAATTCTCCGCGGACGAAATGTGGCGTACGGGGAGACAAACCATNATATTTGCAAGCACAGGTAAACAAAAACAATGAATAAACAGAAATAATTAAGGGCTCTGTAAAACTAAAGTGCAGTATGTGATTTTAATAAGCATTTTGATAAATTTGAAAATACTGATAATGTTAGTAACCAATTTACAAATACATAAACTGTGTTGATGATTTTACATTTACTTATAATAATTAATAAGATAAAATAAATAAAATATAGATAACAAAAAATAAATCATGGACATTGTCTGACAAGGAATCTATATATAATGCAATTCTATATGTAACAATGAAGAATAATTATTCACTCCTGTGAAACATATTAAACTAAAATGTTAACACAATGTAGGCTTGCCTTACATACATTGTGGTGGACTACCTAGCTTGATCATGCATCTCTATAAAAATGTTCCCACAAAATTTCAATCCCTTCACCAAAGGCCACCCCTCTTATAAGGCCAACTTTATGCTGCAAATAAGGTGGCCTTATAAGAGGGGGACTACTGTACCAGCTTTTACTGTGATATAATGAGAGTTGATGTGCAATAATTGATTTACAATGTAAAATTACATTTCTTTTGAAAAGAAAGCAAAGGGTTTTTCCTATGTGCATGTAAATATATACTTACATTTTGTATAAAAAAAAGTTCTGTTTGATTATTGTGTTGCCTGCGTTCGTGCAGTGGCGACATATAGGGATCACTAACCGTTGTCTTGTGTCCCTCTTCTGGCGTCGGCGTCACAAAAAAAAAATTCTGTCACATGTTTCTCAGGAACCACATATCCCAGCCTTCTGCAATTTGACTGGGATTATCAGTATGGGGACCTATACTATGTAAGAGAGTTTGGGATCTTTCGCATGCTCTTTTCCTGTTTGACGGAACTTAGAAATTTTTTGCAGGGTTTTAGCTAGGATTTATAGATTGCGTATCGAATTTCACAGGCCAGTGTGTACTATGAAGAGAATAGTTTTATGTTCTATAATATTCTGTATTTTGCTTGTATGTATATGGCAATGGCCCAGGGATGCATATTACCAGGGGCCCAGTAGCCCAAGGCCCCTAAAAATTGACCTGGGCTATTAAAAAAATAAACCAGTAACCCAGGTGGCTACTGAAATATCCTGCAATTTTGGTTAACAATATAGTCCTGGGCTAGTAAAATTATTGGCTGGGCTACCAAATTCTGTTTGCTAGGGGCCCAGCTGACCACTTTGCCAATATTTCAATTGTTCATCCCTGAATGCAAATCACTGTACCAAATTTAATTGCTCTAATTGGGCTCTAGTCTTTCATTGTACTTATTGTGTCGCCTGCTGTAAGTAGAGTCGACACATAGGGATTACTATCCGTCGTCTTACGTCGTTGTCGTCCTGAGTCGTCGTTGTCCTGCGTCGTCTGTTGGTTTTTGAATCCGCAACTCCTTCAAAACTAGTAGTCCGCTTCCAAACAAACTTTCAGGATATGTTGTTCACTTGGTGTAGTTGTGCACTTGATACTCGGAATTTTGATTTTACAGATTTAAGAGGTTCACTGAGCCAAAATTGCTCATTTGTTGGTCTGTCGGTTTTGAATCCGCAACTCCTTCAAAACTGCTGGTCCAATTCAAACCAAACTTTCAGGATATGTTGTTCACCTGGTGTAGATGTGCACCTGATACTTAGAATTTTGATTTTACAGATTTTAGAGGCTCACAGAGCAAAAATTGCTCATTTGTGAGTCTGTCAGTTTTTGAATCCCCATTTCCAACCAAACTTTCAGGATATGTTTTTCACATGGTGTAGATAAGACCTGATACTTAGAATTTTGATTTTACATATTTTAGAGGTTCACGGAGCCAAAGTTGCTCATTTGATATTCTGGTTATTTAATCCTCAACTCCATCATAGCTATAAGTCAGATTCCAACCGAACTTGCAGGATATGTTGTTCACCTGATGTTGTTGTGCATCTGTTATGTAATATTTTGATTTAAAAGATTTTTGAGGTTCACTGAGCCAAAGTAGCTCATTTGTAAATTTAGTTTGTTAATGTGGTATTCTTTCAAAACTATAAGTCATATTCCAACCAACCTTTCAGAATTTGTTGATCACTTGATTTTATTGTGCACCTGATACTTACAATTTTGTTCTACAGATTTTAGAGGTTCATTTAGTCAAAAATGTCTCTTCTGTAGTGCAGGCGACACAAGTGTTCCTTGGAACACTCATCAATTCTTTAATAATATTATTTAATATCTCTGTGACATGAGATATCACCTCACCATCCTCTCCAAGGAGGTAGGTTTGTGCTGGCCTTAAAAGACTGAGCAGTTTAACAGAGTTCTAAATTTTATAAATATGTGATTAAAAAGAAATTATTTTGCAAAATATCAAACAAATGTTATTTGGAAACACTTTTTAGGCTTTAATAGTGGTTCAATATAAATTTTCTGTTATATCATTAAAGCAAATATCAGAATAGGTAAAATTCTAAAAAATAAATTAATGGAAAATCAAAGACAAATTTTAAAGGGAAATAACCCACCTTTCAAAACACTGTAAAAAAAATTCAATGCTTGAAAAAGGGAAGTTCTTGCTAATTATGAAAATTTTGCTGAAAGAAAGATTTAAATGTTAAAAAAGTTAATAGTTTTAAACAACTGACAGTTATAATTACTTTACTGCTAAGCATGTTATCTCTGATTGACCGGTAATTAGTGATAAAAGACACGGGAACACAGGTAAATAAATTACCAACGGTGTTTGTTTACAACTGAAATAATCCTTAATAATTAGCATTATAGGTGTAATTAAAGTTTCTGTTTGAACAATTAGATAACATTGGCAAAGATTATGAACATTATACTATAATATTTGGCGATTTTCAAAATTCCAAGTGACGAAAAAATTTTCCACTTCCAAAAAAGAGTTGTCAATGGCGAAAGTAACGAGCACTAGCTAAATCACTGTTTTTTGCTTCTCGCAAATTTTTGTCTTATTTTTCTCAGGAACCACAAATCCCAGCCTTTTGCAATTCAACATTGAGTATCAGTATGGGGACCTAAAGTATAATAAGAGTTTGAGGTGTCTCCCATAGCCACTTCCTGTTTGACAAACTTATTTTTTGCTGTCCGTATCAAAAAAAAATTCTGTCACATTTTTCTTTGGAACCACATATAACAGCCTTCTGCAATTTGGCATGGAGTATTAGTATGGGGGCTTTTACCGTGTAAAACGGTTTGGGATCTCTCACATGCCCAATTCCTATTTTAGGGAACTCAGAATTGTTTTCATGTCTTGAAAATTTCTGTCACATTTTTCTGAAACCTTATATAACAGCCTTCTGCAATTTTGCACAGAGAATCAGTATGGTGACCAATACGTTGTATGAGGGTTTGAGATCTCTTGTATGTCATATTCCTGTTTGACGGAACCTTGAACATTTTTTTGGCATATTAAGCAGGTGACACATGTCTTCCCTTGAAGACTTACTACAAAGTTTATTTAAATTTGTCCTTGTTTTTTTTTATGCCCCCGTCGTTAGGTGACGGTTTTTTTTATGCCCCCGCCGTTAGGTGACGGGGCATTAAGTTTTACCCTTGTCCTTCTGTACGTATGTCTGAAATTTTTCGTCAAGGATTTCTCAGCTTGTGTATGCAGGAATGATTTTATATTTGATCTGAAGCTTTGGTATACTGAGTTGTACCGTGTCTCCCCTTTTCAAGTCTGTCATTCATCTACTTCCTGTTTGCCGGAACATCTGTATGGCAGGGGCATCCGTGTCCCATGGACACATTTTCTTTTATTTTTGTTATTTGTTATGTTTCATAAGTGTCTTAATTTCATAATTGGTTTGATATAGTCTGAATGTTTAGCCAGGAATAATAGTGCTTTGAGCAGTTATGAATTGTACCCTGTATGGTAAGCATTCCATGTGTTTGTTGGGGAATGTCTGGACAGCTATTGTCATACCCCTGGTGTTGGTGTTGTCATCTGTCTAGGCAAAAAGTTGCTTCTAGAAGGCAGTCATTAAGTACTAAGGTGTTCATATTTGGTATGTGACTTGCAGATGATGAGAGCTTTATTGTAGTTTGATATTTGTAGATATTTGGACCTTGAACTTTTGCCTGACATCAATTTAAAAAAGAAACAACTTTATTCTTGCTTCTAGAATGTACTCATTAAGTGCTAGGGTATTCATATTTGATACATGACATTGCTTTCTGTAGGTACCATATTTATAGTCATTTTGATCTTTACCAATTAAAGAAATTTTGCAACAGCACAAAGGTAACACTTTCAGGTTTATTTTATATTGACATCCCTTTCTACACTTGGTAAGCTATGCAGGGTGGGGGAGACCATTTTGGATTAGTGTCTATCCAAAGGATAGAATTCTATCCTATGTTGTCACCCAGGTGACCAACCTCACGCAATCAAACATTAGTGATCATACCCAATCTAAAAGAATCCTTTTCAGGAAACCTCGTACACATCTTTCTGATCTCATAAAAAACTCTGACACTCAATAGTCTATTTTCATTGAACATTAATTTGATTGCCCGAACTTTTCAACACTTAAATGGTGCCCGAATTCGTTAATTAATCACCGAATGAATTTCCCATTCATAAAATTTTGTGTGTGGATGTATGAATATGGAAGACCGATGCCTTTATTTACATTTGTATGAATGGCGTAAACGTACTTCCCTGAACCGTCAATGAAACGATGTGGCTGTTTTGAAATAAATCATAAAAGAACAACGCATTGGAAATAAAAAATCAAATTCAGTAGCCGTCTAGAACAACGGTCCTTTATTTACAATCTACGGAAGACGTAATGTTTGTTTACATTTCTAGTTATCAATGAATGGGAAAGTACGGCTGTTCCACGTTGGCTGTTCCATTATACTTGTTGTGATTGTCATTTAGTGTCTTCTCCGAGGTCCACGTTCGGTATACATGTAATGGCCGACTCGAAACAAAATACTGAAGAAGTCATACATTTGTAAATACAAAGTATTACCTGGAAACAGTTGTCAAGGTGCATATTCCGAAACAGACGATATTTTGCAATGAACGGGGTTGGAATTAAATAGGATCAAGCAGGGGTGTTGATCTGTTGATTGCTGTTCGTCCAACAATGTTCAGTCCGGGGTGTTGCGTATTAATTGCCGTTGATCAGAGTTTGGTCAAACAAAACTTGAGATAATGTCATTTGAGTATTTACAATGCATAACAGTCAATTGCATGAGAATGTATATCATAGCGCGAATTGAGATGCATTGTTGCACAAAGGACTTGGCACAGATCATCGTTTTCATGTCTTCGTGTGTTTCTTGGACAAATTATTATCTCCATAAAGAGCAGGGTATTGCTGCTCATGTCTTGTCAGCTTTTGCGTCTTGTCAGCATTCACAAACCTTTCATTCAGGTCTCTTCTTCAGAATTAAATTTCAAACTGTACTTGATCAAGATGGTTCTGTCATTGTTTAGTCTATGTTGAGTGTACAGCATGTAAATAGGTTTCTGGTATAAAATCAAAATTCTTTGAATATTTGTCTCTAATGGTTTGATTGCCATTGATTGGCTAATGTGATCAAATGAAGATGGCCACCAGTAAATACTTGCTGACTGTCAGAAAGGCATGTTAATTTTCTTGATGAGCAAAACATGGTTTTTTTTTTTACCTTTCTTGGTTTTGATATCATCATTATAATTAGACCCATAGTAAAAAATGAGTAATTATGCACGACATAGACAGGCAATTATTCATATCATACATGGACACTATTGGACAGTGTATATAAAATATCAATAGATTAGATACTGATCATTGCCATCATAGACACTAATCCACCAGTCCCTTTGGGACTTTGATTTATTGGGATGCCGGGATTGGCCTTTTTTAACTTCGGGAAATCGGGATGGTCCCTTTTTTAATTCGGGATGAAAATGCCACCAGGACATGGGAAAGGCGTGTTTTTAGACCAGGGAAATCGGGATTTTATGGTAAAATTTAACAGGATTGGCAAAAAAATGGTTTCTCAAATACAATTTTCCGGGATTGGGACTTTTTGCAAAAAAATGTCGGTATTTCAGGATTTGCTCATTTTCATGACAGGAAATCAGGATGAGACCCCTTTCGCCCCCTCTCCTATGCTGTCTTCTGACAACTATTGATATGTCTATTAGGAGACCTCTTCTTGTCTGTAAATTTTTTTTGCTTTACACCAAATTTTTTCATCTAAGATTCCTTACTTGTGTCGGTTGGAATAATTTGATTTTGGCTTTACTATATAGCAAGTCAAAATAACTGCAGCTCATAATATTTGAAACTGAAATGAAAACCGTAAAATTGATGTTTTTATACCCCCCGCAAACAAAGTTTGGGGGGTATATAGGAATCCCCCTGTCTGTCTGTCTGTCCGTCCGTCTGTCCACACTTCTCGTAAGCGCAACTCCTCTTAAACCAGTTGAAGGATTTTGATGAAACTTTACACAAAGGAAGGACACTATATGGAGATGTGCATGAAGGAATATAATTATTGTCCAAAACCAGGAAGGGGAGATAATTGGACTTTGACTTTTCATTGATACCCCATGTATGGGTTACCTCGTAAGTGCAACTCCTCTTAAACCACTTGAAGGAATTTAATGAAACTGTACACAAAGTAAGAACACGATATGGAGATGTGCATGAAGGAATATAATAATTGTCAGAAACCAAGAAGGGGAGATAATTCGACATTGAGTTTTCATTGATTCCCTATGTATGGGTTACCTCATACGCACAACTCCTCTTAAACCACTTGAAGGATTTTGATGAAACTTTAGACAAAGGAAGAACACTATATGTAGATGTGTAAAATGTCAAAAAGGTTGAAAAAAGGGTGAATTTTATATTTGTCTGATTTAGACAGAGAGTTTTCATTGGAACCCTTGTGAAAATGTCTTTCTTGAAGATTATATCATTGTGTTCTTACTTGTATTGTGTCCACACTTGTACTGTGTCCATACCTGTATTGTGTCCACACCAACTTAATTTTGCACTTACCATATGGATTCAGGGTTCATTGAGCGGGGGTTATATGTGGCTGACATTCGGCGACAGCTCTTGTTATTACTTCATAAACCCTGTATCATTACATATCCTCAACCATTGACCCTGTAAGATGATGGATGAGTGATTCAAATTTTTGTATTTGATCAATTGATTTCAATCAGTGATGTTACTTTATTATTCCCCCTGCAAACAAAGTTAAGGGGTGGTCTATAAGAGTCACCCTGTCTTTTGTCCCTCTGTCAGTTTGTCCACACTTCTTGTAATTTCAACTTCTCTTAAACCACTGTAGACATTTTGTTGAAATTTTACACAAAGTAAGGACACTATATGGATATTTACATGAAGGAATATATCTTTTGTAGGAAGCCAGAAAGGGGAGCGATCACTTGACTTTGACCCTTCATAGATTCCATCTGCATAGATTACCTCATAAGTGAAACTCCTCGTTAACCTCATGATTGATTTTAATGAAACTTAATACAAAGGAGGGACACGATATGGAGATGTGTATAAAGGAATTTAATCGTTGTCGAAACCAGGACTGGGAGATAATTTGACTTTGACTTTTTATTGATTCCATCTGAACAAATTACCTTGCAAGCACAACCCCTAGCTCTTAAACAACTTTAGGAATTTTGATTAAACTTTACACCAAGGAAGGCCACTTTGTGGAGATGTATATGCAGGAATCAAATTATTATCTGACACAATGAAGGGGAGATAATTTTACTTGGACTTTTCATTGATTCCATATGCATTTATTTATTCAAACTGGACAATGTTTCAAAGAAATAAAGCGAAGGGTAGATATTTTGAAATAAAGCTGTGGGAAGGAATTATTTCCAATTATTAATTGAAATAATCTTGATTAGTTGTTTTCAAAGTTTTGTACCAAAATTCTTTTATGCTTATTATTGCTCCCCTTTGGGTCGTTGTCTCTTTGACACACTCTATGTCTCCCTTCTTTTTTTCTATTATAATTTTTGTGTAAAATGGGTCAAAAAGGGTGAATTTCATTTTTGTTTGATTTGACAGAATACTTTGATCGAAACCTTTTGAAAAGTTATTACTTGAGAATTATTTCAATTTTTATGTGTCCAACCGCACTTGAATTAGTGCTTAAATATTGATTCATGGTTAACTGAGTGTGGAGTATAAATGGCTACTATTTGGCGACCTTTGTTTCCCAAAGTAAATCAAAATATTTTGATGCATGTTTTACCAACAATGCACAATTCTCTATTTACTATCAACAACTAGAATACACAGGCAGGGGGTATATAGTCAGGCCTTGCCAACAAGGCTATTTAGGCAAAATTTATGAAAGAAGTTTAAAATGTATGCCAATTCACAGGAGAAAAATGTCATGTGTTTGTCCTTATTTGTTTGTTATTTAAAGATAAGTGTTTAATACTCTTATATATTTGTGCACAAGTTACACTCATTATAAAAGAGCACTGCATTTTTTGTATGGTTTTCAGTGAAAATGTATACATGTATTTCTTATTGAAAATTACATGTTCATTTGAAAGGTCTATGTATTATTAGAGAGAAAAATGTTATCCTTTTTACTCGTTTTGATGTGTTGTCTCTTGTTAATTTGATACATTGTTAAATTCATATTTTATTATTAAAACTTTTGAAATAAAAATTGTATAGTTCATATGAAAATATGCCAAAATAATTTAGCTGTAATTTAAATGTAATGATATAAGAAATAAAAGGGACAACAGGAAACACCTACAATGGCTGAAAATTATAATTACAAGCCACAATCTGCTGGGGAACTACACAGGAAAAACACAAATAAGACAAAAGACAAACGTTAACAACGATAGGAACTTGGGACAGCCGGACTTGGTACCGGCAAGAACATGGATAAGGGCAAATTTATCTATCTTCAAAAATAAGCACTGCCAAAAAATAGTTAAGCAAGTTCTTAAAGTAGTAGACCTAGGTTAAGGGACATCACTCCTAAAAATCATTTGTATGTTTGTTTAAATCATTTTCATAAACAGGTTCTAAGCTTCATTGTAACATAGATGTTTTTAAGTCTGTTTCACATCAGCGCTTACAAAGCATTGATAAAACTGACTGCATCAAACATCTTACTGATTAAAAGAGTTATCTCCCTTAACCTAGGTCTACTACCTTAATAACCAAAAATAAATTTATAAAAAAACCCAAATACCATCAGAATCATACACTAAATATTAATGAAGACAAATTGTGAAAATAAAATTTTTAAAGAGGTTCATAAGTTAGGACATGCACATAGTAGTACAGCGCAGACTAGGCAAATTAACTATCTGTATAAAGCCTTTTAACATCCCAATAAAAAAATAATGTGATATTATCAACCAAAAACTTCAATGAAGTACAAATAACAAAATACGGAAGTAACTGTCAATTTATTTTCTGCATATGCGCATTTCCACAACTTATGTCTCATCAGTGCAGATTAAACCAAAACATTTGGAAGTCCATTATTAAAACTGAAAAACGTGTAAAAGCTGACAGAGAACAAATTAAAGAAAAGGATCTATACAGAAAAGCCATAATTCAGCTAAGGACAGAGCTATGCACGAGGGAGATACTCCTTAGTTTAGAACAGAACAGAATTTTGTATAATTTAAAAATTGCAATTTTCAATAAAATCGGTTTTCGGGTCAGCACTGGAGTACTGACTACTGGGTTGGTGAATACCCTCGGGGACTAACAGTTCACCAGCAGAGGCATCAGCGCAGTGATAACAAATAACAAAATACCAATAAAGTTACTATCGATTTATTTTCTGCATATGCGCATTTTGATATGCACATTTCGACAACTTATGTCTCATCAGTGCAAATAAAACCAAAACATTTGAAAGTCCAAACTAGGGGCAATTCATTTTAGCAAACAAACATATATGTCTCCCCTTTGTATACATTTGACTAAAGATATTTCAACAATAATCCAAATATGTAAAGGGTTTAGCTAAGAATCCAGAAAATCTTATTCTTTGTTACATATATAATGTGCGTCTAGGCCATGAAAAGTTCTGCCCAACACTTGATAAATGCAGTTATTTTACCTAATCTGAATCAATATGGTCAAGGAACTATGGTCAATAACAGTGTCATTTTTTAATGATCATTGACCAACATGCCAAATACCTTAAGTCTAGGTCATATTATAAAAAAAGTTGTGGTTTACACTTACAATATGTAGGTACTCCAACGAAGAATTTTTATGCCCCCGTGAAACGAAGTTTCTGGGGGCATATAGTTTTTGGTCTGTCTGTCTGTTTGTCTGTTTGTCCACAAAAAACTTTAACATTGGGTATATCTTTTGAATGGTATATGATAGGGCTGTCATATTTTGCATTTGTATTCCTTGTGGCAAGACCTTTCAAACAATACCAAAATTTTGGACCTCGTGACCTTGACCTTGACATGTGATGGACTTTTTGAAAAAAATAATAAACTTTAACATTGGATATATCTTTTGAATGGTAAGTGATATGGCTTTCATATTTTGCATGTGCATTCCTTGTGGCAAGACCTTTTAATTGGTACCAGAATAGTTGACCTTGTGACCTTGACCTTGGCCTGTTAACAACTGCATAAAAACTTTAACATTGAGCATATCTTTTGAATGGTAAGTGATAGTTCTTTCATACTTTGCATGTGTATTCCTTGTGGAGAGACCTTTCAGTTGGTACCAGAATATTTGACCTTGTGACCTTGACCTTGGCATGTGACTGTCCGGTAAAATTTCACCAAAAAAATGAAATTATATTTTGTTTTATTTTATATGTATATAGAAATTAAACTCATTTATGATGAAATGTTTCTTGATATCTATAGAATTTTTTTTTTGTAAAAAAGATTTTTTAAATCATTCAGCATATTTTCTTCATTTATTCACTTTCATTTTACATGTATCTATATATGTATTATATATATCAAGGATGAGGGATGTTACTAAAATATCTATTATTTCATTTCTTCTCTTCTGTGTATACCATCACATTTGGGGAACCAGTATTGATGATCCCTGGTGTAATCAAAGTACTGATAACACTTATAAACAGAACACAATGAGTTGGCTATAAATGTTCCAAAAAGGGGGGGATATGAAAATTGTTTTCTTAATAATGCTTGGATAATGATTGGAAGGGTTCATTTGGCTGACTTCTGTGTGTGCACCCAATTGCAATCATCATTTGATGTGATTAAACTTTTCTGTTGATACCAGAATTTATTTCTACAAATTATTTTGTCAGAAGGACATTCATTGTTCAAAGTTGCTAAATGTTTCTTCTTTACTTCTACCCGGGGGCATAAGTGTTTCACAAAACACATCTTGTTTAAGCATATTTTGATGATTTATCAATTTTCAATGCACAATACACAATGATGACATGGTGCATGAAGACGCATGTCAAGTGTTGTATTTGAATTACAACCTATACTTTTTAAATACAAAGTTTCAAATAGATTCATGAATGCAGTAGGTGCACAGCAATTTTAACTTTTACGTGTTTTTGCAGTTTTCTCGAATTTTGGTCGTAGTTAGTTGTAAGTAGTGGTCAAAGCTTTGTAACTCCAAATAATTCTTGAACCAGTTTCTCCTTAGCTCTTATAGAACTGGTAAATGCGAAGAAGATAAAATACTGGAAGTGGAATAATTGTAATTTTTAATGATGTTAATTTATCCTTAATCTTAATTTTTTGGAGATTAAAAGTTTAATGTCTAATTATTGAAGCAGATAGCTATCTTTTTGCACCGTTATATTCATTCAATTTGAACATTCATTTTTTTCGTTGGAGTACCTACAATTTGCAGTTGTTTGATGAACTTTGAATCAGAGATCAAGATCATATGAAAATTACTATAATACAGGGCATGTTTCTGGATAGTAGACCCACATGCCAAATACCTTAAGTCTATGTCCAAAGATAAGTTATGACAAACATCAAAATAAATACTGTTGACCTGAAGGTCAAAGATCTAAGTCATATGAAGGTCATTGTGTGTTCACGTGATAATAGACTCACACGCCCAACATCTTAAGTGCAGATAAAAAAATCTTGACTGAACAGTCCAACACTATAAAAAGATCTGCTTGACCTCAAGGTCACACTAAGGTCAATCTGATACATGACACAACCTCTCGTGATGTCAGAATTACATACCAATTATCTTTAGTCAAGGTCAAAAGATATTGGTGAACACTTGCAAAATGCAGTTATTTAAGCTTCAGGTAAATATCAAGGTCACACGAAGGTCATGATAGTACAAAACACATCTAGCTTCTCAAGATAATAGACCAACACATGCCAAAGATTGTAAATCTATGTCAAGGGATAAAAAATTCAGTTATTATAGCCCCACTCCCCATTGGGGATAGGGGGTATACTGTTTTGGTGTGTGGGTCTGTCCGTAACACATTTAGGTCACATTTATCTCAGCAATGGTAAAAGGTGCATATTTTATGAAAGGATATGGAGCAAATGAACATGAGACCATAACACATATGTTAACTCCAACTGCAATAGGTTTGATGAGCTGTATGGCCATTTTGGAAATTTATTCCTCATCAGCAGCACTAGAACCCAAACAAAGGAAATCCATAATTTCAAAAAAAAATGTTAAAATGCATAAAACCAAACGAAATCCGAATAATCAGTAATATCAAATATAGCTAAGGACAAAACTATGATGGTGGGAGTTAATCCTGCGGTTTTAGAATTTACATAAATTTAGATAATAGTAATTGAATAAAGTGTACACATGAGATATTATCTCATGCACAAGTACACCATATCTTAGAAAAATCTGAAATTTTATCACAAGCTTTGTACAATCATGCAATATTGTGGCAATCAGAATACTACCTCCTATCTACCGACTTTCGTCAATTTTGACACTTGTAGCATTACAGAGTAAATTTTAGCTCAGCTTGCCTAAAAGGCCATGTGAGCTTTTGCCATCACTATGCATCCATCGTCCATCCATCAACAATTTAAAAAATCTTCTCCTGTGAAACCACTGGGCCAAATGAAACCAAACTTCGCCTGAATCATCCACAGGGTATGACTTCTCAAATTGATGTGGGATTTTTCCGCTGGCCTACCAACATGGCCGCTGTTGCTAAAATTAGAACAAATGGGTAAGTTGCCATTTTCTGCCAATGTAACTCGGAAATCGTTACAGATATCAATTAAAGATCCGATGGAGCTGAATCTCAAAGCCCTGAAAATGTACACGTTGCAAAACTTCTTAGTCATCCAAAGAACTGCTGCATACGTCTGCATGTATTAAAATATTCCGTAATACGTGAAAATAAACGGATTGTTTGATTTCGCATATCGATTTCATTGCTATAAATATATGCAATAAACTGTCACATGTAAACAAATGTTATTTTCATCTTTGACAAATTACTGCGCGACAGGTTCGTTGATCCGAGACGCAATATAAAAAAAACGAGTATTTGATAAACATGCAAATTGTTTTCAATTTAATATAACAACACCGTATTCAACTAAAGAAAATGAGGAAATACAACTTAGAAACACAATGTATAAGATTTTGAAAGAAACTTGCAAACTCTATTTTATCGGAAGCACGAAGATCATCTTTTAGAGCTGTTAATATGCTTGAAGCCTCACGTGTTTTTTTTCTTGCCATTTAAACATCTCTCCAACCATTTCATGGCTTCGAGATAAAAATCTGACATAGGATTAAGTTGTTAAAAAATGGCCAGATCTACATACCCTGCAGCTTTGAAGGAAATCTGGAACCATTTAGGAATTATTGCCCTTTATGGAATTTTCAAAATTTTCATCTTTTTTATTTTTTTTCATTGGAAAAGTATAAAGATAGCAGTCAAGTGTAAATTTATAAAATGTTTGCCATAAGGGACCGACCATTTAACCTAAAGGGGGGGGGGGGGGGGTATGGTTTTTTTTTCTGGACAGAAAATTTGTTTCGCGCAAAACAAATTATTTATTTTTTTCACGCGTATCAACAAAATTAACATTATTTTTTGGGCAGAAAATTTTTTTTTCATCATTTTGGCAGCCAAAATATTTTTTTCACATAAAATCAGATCCAAAATATTTTTTTTAGAAAAAAACCATAGCCCCCCTTCAAGTTAAATGGTCGGTCCCTAACAAGATCTACCTACCCTATAATTTTGAAAGAAATTCTGATACCAATGTAAGAGTTATTGCCCTGTAATTAAGAAAATTTTACAATATTTATGTTTTTTGGCAATTTTTTCCGAAACTATAGAACATAGAGGTCAAGTGTGAATTGATAAAATGTTTGCCATGAAACAATCTACCTACCCTTCAATTTTGAAAGAAACACCAAAATCCATGCTCTAGATCACGAAAATTTTAAATATTTTACATTTTTCGTCATTTATTTCTGTAACTATAAAAGATAGAGGTAAAGTGTAAATTGATCTAGTGTTTGTCATGACAAGATCTACCTACCCTTCAATTTTGAAAGAAACCCTGAAACACATGTAAGATTTATTGCCCTTTAATCACGAAGAATTTTTAAATTTCTATGGTTTTTGTCTCGCCTGCGATGAAAGTCACGGAAAGCGAGACATATGCGTACAAAGTATGCCAGCAGCGGCGAAGGCGACGGCGATGTAAACTTACATGTTAAGTTTTTGTGATTAGGTCATTTTCTCAATACCTATAAGTGGTAGGTCAATGATATTGGCATATAGGTTGGTCTTGAGTAGTACATGAAAGTCTGCTATGTGGCTTTTGTCTGTGACCTCAATTTCACGGTCCAATGAACATGTTAAATTTTTGTGCTTAGTTTAGTTTCTCAGTAACTATAAGTGGTAGGTTAATGATATATGGTATGTAGATTGGTCTAAGGTAGTACATGGCAGTATGCCATATGGCTTTTGTCCTTGACCTCAATTTCACGGTATATTGAGCATGTTAAGTTTTTGTGATTAGGTCATTTTCTCAGTAACTATAAGTGTTAGGTCAATGATATTTGGTATATAGGTTGGTCTTGAGTAGTACATGACATTCAGCTATTCAGCTTTTGTCTGTGACCTCAATTTCATGGTCTAATGAACATGTAAAGTTTTTGTGGTTAGTTTTAGTTTCTCAGTAACTATAAGTGGTAGGTCAATGAATATGTAATGTAGGTTGGTCTTAGGTAGTACATGTCATATTGCTTTTGTCCTTGACCTCAATTTCACGGTCTAGTGAGCATGTTAAGTTTTTTTATTAGGTCATTTTCTCAGTGACTATAGGTAGTAGGTCAATGATATTTGGTATATAAGTTGATCTTAAGTATTACATGACAGACTGTTATATGGCTTTTGTCTTTGACCTCAATTTCATGGTTCAATGAACATGTTAAGTTTTTGTGCTTAGTTTATTTTCTCAGTAACTATAAGTGGTAGGTCAATGATATATGGTATGTAGGTTGGTCTTTGGTAGTAAATGACAGTCTGTCATATTGCATTTGACCTTGACCTCAACTTCACGGTCTATTGAGCATGTTCAATTTTTTGGGATTAGGTCATTTTCTCAGTAACTAAGTGGTAAGTCAGTGATATTTGATATGTAGGTTGGTCTTTGGTATTACATTACAGTCTGCTATATGGCTTTTGACTGTGACTTCAATTTCATGATCCAGTGGTCATGTTAAGTTTCCAAGTATCTTTTAATGGTATGTGGGTTTGTCTTAGATGGAACACGACAACCTGCAATTAAGCTTTAGCCCTTGAACTCATTTTCATGGTCTAGTGAACATGTTTTGTATTTCAGTATCTATCAGTGGTAGGTCACTGATATTTGGCATTTTGGTTTTAGGTGATACATGACAGTGTGCTATATTGCTTTTGTCAGTTATCCTAATTTCACAGTCAAGGGAACATGTTTAGTTTTCTGATTTAGTCAGTTTGAGTTTTCACACCAATTTTGTGACCATGTAGGGACGGGCGAGACGTAATTTGGGTCCACAGTTGTGTCATTTATTTCCAAAACTATAAAAGATAGAGTGATAAAATGTTTGCCCTATCCTTCAATTTTCAAAGAAACTCTAAAACACATGTAAGATTTATTGCCCTTTAGTTACAAACATTTTACAATTTTTAAGTTTTATACGACTGCAATATATTTGAGGTCGTAAAATGTTATGGTGCTATCGTTGTTGGCATTGTTGTCTGAAGACACTTTTGTTTTTATATGACTGCAAAAAAATTGAGGACTTATAATGGTATGGCGCTGTCATTGTCTGTAGACGCTTTTGTTTTTGGTCAATAACTTAAGTTCCATTTGATCAATTCTTATGAAATTTTAACACAATGTTCCTTGGCACAAAGGGAGGGCTACAATGAGTTTTCAATATTTGGCCACTCCTGTTTTTAAAAAAGGGGCCAAAAAGGGCAAAATTGAGTGTTTTCACATATTTGGCTGTAGAACTTTTATTATTTATTGGATTTTGATGGGGTTTCTTTCAGTGTGCTCCTGAGTAAATTTCTGTTCAGTACTATGTCAAAGGATTTCACATCACATTGCAGGTATCAAACCTTAATAAAGTTATTAACAGTATATACAAGTTTCATTTGAACTGGTTTATCTCTGTTTGACCAAGTCTTAGTTTTCAGCAGATATCATTTCATGCCAAGGTCAATGCATGTCTATGGGCAAAATATTCTGGTACCAATTCAAAGGTCTTTCCTCAAGGAGTTCAAATGTAAAAAAGGAAACCCCTATCACTTGCAATTTAAAAGATATACATGTTACGCTTCTTCTGAAAATATTGTCATATCAGGGCTGCCAACCTTCCCTTTTTCTGGGGGTTTTTGAATGAAAACCCCCATGCAGGCGCCAAAAATCAAGTTGAAATTCCAAATAAAAGACACTTGAAGACAATTGAACAGCTAAGGAAGAGTTCAATGTAATGATGAAACACATAAGAACACTGTAAACAAAAAAAAACAAACCATATCACCCCCTATAGCCAAGTTATAAGGAGTTTCTTTATTTCACAGGCAGCAAAACCCCTATGGCGATTTTCAAAAGTTGGCAGGTATGTCATATGCCAGGGTCAAGGTCAATAGGTCAAATATTTTGGTACCAATTGAAAGGTCTAGCCACCAAGAATGCACATTTGAAATATAAAGCCATATCACCTACCATTTAAAAGATATATCCAATGTTAAAGTTTATTATTTTTTTTAACAGCATAATAAGACTGCAAGTAGACTAGAAGTTCAGAGACTATGCCTGTATTGCTCAACTAGTAAAACTAGTAAAATGCCAAACAGCAAAGTGTACAATGTTAAAATATGCTTTATGCTGGCGGTCATGTTTTCAATCATTACAATTTTTGTATAGGGTCTTCCAAACGTCATTCCTGTAGTTTTGGCTGAACTTCCTTCAGGGGTTTCAGAGATGATCAAAATATGAGGGAGGAGGGGAAAGGGTTAAGGGAGACCGGGAGAAAGGAGAGAGTGGGTAGGTGAAAGGGGTAGGGAGGCAGGAGAAAGGAGAAAAAGGGTGAGAAAAGGAAATGAAAAGGAAGAAAGGGGGAAACAGGCAAGAGGGGACAGGAGAAAGGAGAGAGAGCGGGAGAAAAGAGCAAGGGGCGGGAAAGGAGATAGACACCCCCTGCCCACCCCCTCAAATATGAATTTCAAATAGGAAAAATGAATTTTGAATAGGGCCAATGTTAAACCATGTTCTCGCTTGCAGTCATGTTTTTTGTCCAATCAAAATGAAATGAGCAATTTTTATAAAGGAACATCCCTACATCATTCCAGTACAATTTTCTTCCATTTGCTTCAATAGTTTCAGACCAGATGCTGAAAATGATGTTTTTCTGACAGGGTCAAATATTAATGTTAAGCTGAATGTTGCATTGTCAGCCATGTTTTTTGCTCATCTTCTGTAAAGTTTGGTTGAATTTGCTTCACGGCTTTCAGTGGATATGATCAAATTATCAATTTCCAATAGGGTCAAAGTTAAACTATAATCTGCACTCACATTATATTTAAAGTTTTTGTCCAGGTTCATATACATCTTTGTGATGGGTCATGAGTCTTCCATGATATATTAATGTTAACAAGGCTTGTTTAAATTTTTTAAAAACACCATTCCAGTGGAGTTAAGTTCAATTTGCTGTAACAGTTTCGATCAAATGATGAAAACAATGTTTTTCCCATAGGGTCCAATGTAAAAATGTATTTCGTGCTGGCAGCAATGTTTTTTATCAGATTCAAATTAAATGAGCAATCTTCATAAAGAACATTTCATATGCCATTCCTGTTAAGTTTGGTTAAATTTACATAAGGGTTCCAGAGAAGATGTGGGCAAATGTTAAACTATATTAAATCTTGCAGCCTTTGTTTTTTGTCTAATCCAAACAAAACTAGAGGTACTGTGGCCTGGAGGGCCACAAAATGATACCCCCACTCTCCATTGGAGTAGAAGATCCAGATATAATTTGTCACAAAAATAGTTATAATTGCACAATTACATTGTGTACTAAAAATTTTGAGAGATTTGCATAAAAAGATCTCGAAAATTAACTAAGTCGGTAAACAGGAAGTCGAAGTCTTGCAATCCTGAAATAGCCATTTGTGGTTTTAAACTTGAATACAAAATTTCAAGTTGCAGTGATGAGTAGTTACTGAGATAAAAGTTACGAAAAGTTTCTAAGATGTACTAAAGATCTCGAAAATTAACTAAATTGGTAAACAGGAAGTCGATAACGGGCAATCCTGAAATTGCTACTTGCGGTATTGGACAGCCTTCTCAACTTGCATACAAAATTTCAAGTTGCAGTGATGAGTAGTTACTGAGAAAACTGTTGCGAAAAGTTCTTGCCATTGACAAAAGATTTCGAAAATTAACTAAGTCGGTAACAGGAAGTAGATGTCCGGCAATCCTGAAACCACCACTTGAGGTATTGGATTTCATGTCAAACTTGCATACAAAATTTCAAGTTGCAGTGATGAGTAATTACTGAGAAAACTGTACGAAACATTCTTAAGATTGACAAATTTACAGATCTTGAAAATTAACTAAGTCGGTAAACTGGAAGTAGATGTCCAGCAATCCTGAAATCGCTGCTTGCGGTAATTTCAAGCTGCAGTGATGAGTATTTACTGAGAAAACTGTTACGAAAAATTGATTGCTATCACAGACAGACAGACAGACGGACAGACAGACAGAGTGATTCCTATATACCCCCCTGAAATTCGTTTGTGGGGGGGGGGGGGGGGGGGGGTATAATAAACAGCTGCGCCAAGAGCGCATGATACGCCCGTCCACTGTCAACTCGAACTTTATGGCATTGGTGGACCACAACAAAATTTTGATTGAAAAAAATCAAACAGAACATGTACCTGACAAAGATGTAACCATTTAACAAATATCAAATTAATATATAAAGTTAATGCATAGAAAGGTGCAAAAAAATGAATTTTCAAGAAAATATTAAGTCCAAGGGCCATAACTATTCAACAATAACCAAATTATAACTTAATCAGTAATTTATAAACATACAATCATATACTATATATCAAATCAATATATTCACACACTGTAAAGAAAAGGCGGAAAAACTGATGTTTTTCAAAAATTTACTAACTCCAAGGGCCATAACTCTGTAAAAAAATCAACCAATAAGGACTAAACTTAAACTTTTTAATCTGTATCTTAACTATATACACTCATATACCAAATAGCAAATCAATATGTCAAGCTGTTACAGAGAAAATCTCCGAAAACCTATATTATTCAAAATTTCACCAAGTCCAAGGGCCATAACTCTGTACAAAATAAACGGACCATAACCAAATTTGAACTTGATCTGTATCTCACCTAGATATACTCTTATACCAAATATGAAATCAATATGTTAAGCAGTTACAGAAAAAATCTTCAGAAACCAAAAAGTTACCGGACAGACAGACAGACAGACAGAGGGTATACCATAATACGTCCGTCTTTCGACGGGCGGATAAAAAGGAAGTTTTGTAAAAGACCTTCCCTAAATCATTCCAGATTTCAATTGTTGTAATAGTTTGGAGCAAATGATGAAAACGATGTTTTTCCCATAGGGTCATGTTTTTTGTTACATCTAACTGAATTGAGTAATCTTTGTAAAGGACCTTCCCTTCAAGATTACAGTACAGTTTAGTTAAATGATGAAAATGATGTTTTTCCCATTAGGTCTCATGCTAAGTTTCATGCTGGTGGCCATGTTGTTTGGTTGGATCTCTACAAAAATAGCAACCTTTGTACAGGACCTTACATACGTCATTCCTGCAAAGTTTTGTTGAATTTGTTTCAGTGGTTTGGAGGAGAAGATTAAAATGTGAAAAGCTAATGCACCACAGACAATTGAAATGTGAAAAGCTAATGCAAAACAGACAGACGACACACCAACCAATGGCTAAGCATAAAACAACAATCAAAAGTTCAAAACCAGATTGCAAAGTTCGAATTTGGTGGGAAACCACTCTTTCAATCTGAGAAAAATCTTTAGATCACAATAAAAAATGTATGCATGAAGCAATTTCTTCATTAACACATACAAATTCTCAATATATTTAAAATTTTATTTTCTGTACAAATATATATAAATTAATGTATTATTTTACAAATGCGTACAAATTTCTACAATTCAGAATATAACGTATTTAAGATCATGCCGCTTCCTGAGTTTTCATCCCAACATTTTCTGGTATAACTGTCGTAGAAACTTCGGACGGTATCACATCAAAACCTAATTTTTTCATGTCCTTCATCACAACATTAAATGACACTGTAATAAATCCTTGTGATCTCACTCTTGTTACTGAAAATAAAAAAAATCTTTTGATAATCCATCATTATTCTAAGTTATGAATTATTCATTGTTTTATGTCATGAATTATTCATTATTTTATATTATGAATTATTCATTATTATATGATATGAATTGTTCATTGTTTTATGTTATGAATTATTCATTATTTTATGTTATGAATTATTATTATATGCTATGAATTATTCATTGTTTTATGCCATGAATTATTCATTATTTTATATTATGAATTATTCATTATTTTATGTTATGAATTATTCATTATTATATGTTATGAATTAATTATCTTTTTATGTCATGTTTTATTCATTGTGTTATGTTTAATATCATTCATTATTTTATTTAATGAAATATTTATTGTTATATTCATAAATATTTCACTATTTTTCGCTTTATGCTGTTCTTTGTTTCTGAAATAAATTATGTCATATTTTATGTTAAAACACATGGGCAAACAAATACCGAAGCAAAAATGAGGAAGGGGGGATTCCAAAATAAACTAGAGGTACTGTGGTCCACTGGGCCACAAATGAATACCCCCGCATGCCCAATATAATAAGAAGTTTGATCTTTAAAGTCAACTGCGTCATTTAATGTTATTCAAAAAACTTAATTTAGGCTAAGTATCAACATACCAATGTATCGGTAAACAGGAAGTAGTAGCGCAACAAACCTGAAAATAGCTTACACGGTACAACTCATC